>BMAU01003309.1:0-79160 GCA_019973935.1 Trichonephila clavipes | reverse complement strand
TCGAATATTCAAAAATATTTTATTATAATTCAAGTTCGTCCCAACAGTTGGTGCTATTTCATTTCAGGAAAATATTTTTTCACTTTGTGTTATTATTTTGTTGAAATAAATCGTATGTTAATTAAATTATTACATTCAGATGTAATTAGTGTTTGAAGAGTTTTGAAGTGTACATAAAAACTATACATTCTCAAATCTAGTATGCAATGGAAATGAGGATTTTACATGATTTTCTATTAAATTTACACGTGCGTTGACAACAAATGAAGCCTCTATTTTTAATTGAAAATTTCAAGGTGAAGTTGTACTTCTACCACGGATGCCAATGATTCCTGCAGATTCACCTATACCATTTAAACGTTTACAATTTCAATTCTCTTGGCCTTTGCTATGACTATTAATAAGTCGCAAGGTCAAACAATGAAGATTTGTGGCTTAAATTTATAAAATCCTTGCTTTTCTCACGGCCAATTATATGTTGCGTGTTCGAGAGTTGGAAAACCATCGAATTTTTATTTGTTTATACCACTCAAGGATTAACCAAAAATGTTGTAATTTTGCATTAGAATAAATTAAGTTTATGTACAATTTAATATATATATTTGTTGTAAAATAGTTTGAGTCTCAACTTTTTCACCTTTAATTGTAGCTTTTACGTTAAGGTTTTAATCACAGTGCTTTACATTTAACTTCGCTCATAGTATACACATACTCACACGCTATCGATTGATTGAATTTTGATAACCGTACATGTAATGACGTTAGACATTGTAATAACTTTTTAATACAAATTTTACTCAAACGATCCAGATTGTTAAAGCTTATTCATAAAAAATTTGGAAATTTTGAATTTAGATTTGTGTACAGGACAACGTCTTTCGGGTCCTCTAGTATATATATATATATATATATATATATATATATATATATATATATATATATATATATATATATATATATATATATATATATATATATATTCATATATAAATTTACCATACTTGATTGTCGTCTTTTTGATACCTGTCTTTGCTGGCTGGTTTAAAAGTCAGATCAAAAGATGTGTTTATGTATATTCGAATTTTTAACTTGGTGAATAATTGATTTTCATTAATGTCAAGACGCTTGATTCTCTCCGTAAAAGCTCTGTGAGTAAAGAAATTTTGTTAAATTATTTTTGAAAGATACTTTTTTTTTTTTTTATGTAATTGTTTTAGCATTTTTCTACTTTTCTTTGTAATTATTTTGTGATTTTTCTGCATTAAGAGTTTTGGGAGAGTTTGTTAGCATAATAGTAGTGAGTGGTTTTATCATGCTCTCTGAGTTATCCATACTCTGAATTTTTTGTTTATTTTTATTTTATTTGGTTTTTCCTACCGAGTTGCAAAGGAAGGTTGGCGCCTTCAAACTAGTTTAACCGCACTTATTCGGTCCTAAGTCCTAAATTGCTTTCTGACTCGCTAGGTTCTTCTTTTTTTTGTTTCTTTTCTCTATTATTTTTGTTCTTCATGTTCAACATTTATATTTTTATTATACTATTTCTGTTATGTTCATTATCTATTTTTCTTGCTTTTGATTTATAATACATATTTCTTTTATATATATATATATATATATATATATATATATATATATATATATATATATTTTACATAAATCTACAATGTATTTACCTGTTACCTGTTCTTGTATTAAAATAAATCCTTTTTGAGATAATAGAAATGACCTTTAGATTAAAAATAAATTTATATTTTTATCAAACAGTTACATTTGAGTTTTCTATAATAAATTACTTTTTAATAAATTCTGAATTGCATTATGCATATCCATTATTAAGGATGGTACATGATTCTCTGTGTGGGCGACTTTTCATTTCTCCTCCTCCTTTTCTGTTTTGAATGCCCAAAGCGCAAGAGGCAGTCAGAGATGTTTTTTTTAAGATTTTATTCACACAGGATAGTTAAAAGAAAGGGCAACGTATACTTAATCGTTAATTCATTATGTATTAAATTTCCACTCAATAAATGTTTTCTGTTTCTTAATCTGATATAAAAATGCATATTTTTAAGTGCGGCTTGCAAAGGTTATAACGTTTTTCCGTAGTGACCCGTAAGATCATTTGGGTTGGAATCCTGACATTGAGCATTAGTTTGGGCAACTGCTTAAAATAACAACAATAATTTAACATTTTTTGTTTCTTAGCATACACTTCTCTGAAACGTTTTATCCTTTTTTTAAGGTATAAAATATTAATTTGTCTTTTCAAAACTGATCTCAATATATAATCAAAATTTGTACAGTTCCAGGATCAAGAATTCAGAAGGAAAGCATTAATAGCCTACGGAGTCATCTGTAAGCTAACATTCGACATTGTTCTCCCCTTACGTGGGAAACATTCCGCTGTAAAATTACGAAGTGGGATATGATAATCTTAAAAGCTTATAATAATTCGTAATATTTTAAATAATTAATAATTTATTCGAACATTTTCAAAATAAATACTTAATTTATTTTCTTGGAAATTAAATGTGCATTATTTCTAATTCCATAAATGTGTTTTTTCACTTACATTTAATACATGTAAAGAGTGAATTTTTTTTAAATTTATGAATAAAAAGTACAAATCTTCTGAATCTGTTTTCTTTTTCAATTTTATGAGATTTTTTATTAATTTTGCCACAAAAATAACGTTTCTTTTTTAGCTAAAATTTAAAGTAGCTTCAAATGTTTGCAAAATTTTCCCTTTATTTTCTTTAATGTTTTAATTGTGAATTCGAGTCCTGATGTCAATGAAGAGCCATCTTAGAGAAGGACTGATGAATGTTAAAAACCTATGGTATATCTATAGTAGATAGGTAGAGACAGAAATAATTATAACACTTAACATAAAAGAAACACACAAAAACCAGCCACTGAAATTTAGAATAGATTTTAGAATTATATAAAAAACTATGGATGCTGCAGTATTATAAACATTTAGTAAGTTGAACTTCACAGGAGACTGGATCGATAACTCGATCCTCCGCTCCCTATCTTGAAACTACGATATTGCTAGTGTTGTTAGCTTGGCTTGTTGGAGGAGAAGTGGCTTCATTAAGGCAAGGATCAATGGGGTAGCTGGTTTCGGCTATTGGGATTGATCATTGCTATTGGTTGTAGAGTAAGCTTGTGGAGACTGACCTTCTCAGACAAAAAATATTTAACTATTGAGATGGAAAATCTATTGAGATAAAACTACTAAACTGGAAAAATTAAAATTAGAAAGAGAAAAATTTGTGAATTAATTATGTAGGAGTGATTCTACAATTAAAAAAGATTTTTGCCTGTCATCTTTGGATGATTTAAGAGCTGGGAGTAGTTGCAATAACTTTGGCATTTTTTTTTAACAAGATAGGAAAGAATTTTAAAAAGTTCGATTAAACTAGAAATTTCCGAAATAATTTTAAAAAACGATGGATGCTGCCGTATTACAAACATTAATGACAAAGGACAGATCTTATATATAAAATAATTTACATAAAAGGGGGTAAGCCAACGTTCCCCCTTTTTGTTTATAATTCTGAACGAAATCCTATTGCAAATAAGGAATAGAATTCTTAAGTTCGTTGCAATAAAAATATAACTTACCTTAACTTGGAATTTAAGAATACATAGCTTGTGTTGAATCGTTGTGCCACAACCAGGCTATTGCCAGATTTTGGACCCAAATACAAATTCAAATCATAGTATCGGCAGAATTGCAGTACTTAGCAAAATGTATAAAATAAATAGTTTTGACAGAACTGCATAAATAGTACATTTACTTGAGAGATTCTGGGAATATATTTGTATCTGTATATTAAATAATACTATGGTTACAAAAAAACTAAATGAATTAGTAATTTTATTGCTGTAATTTGAATACGTAGGCAACTATAAGTATAACTAATTAGGAAGAATAATACAATTTGTAATAATAAACTATTAATCTTCCACAGAATTTAATCCTTACTACTTAGAATATACAATGGGCCACAAAAGTGTTCATACCCTTACAATTTCTTATAAAATTTAATGTTTTCCACTAAAAAATATTAATATATTGTAAATGTAATTTTTAATGATATCTGCAACTTGTCCTTAATGGAATGACATAATTTATTTTTTAAAAATAGTATAACTATTTTTTTTTTTAAAAAAAAATTATCAAAAGGTACTAAAAATAATGCCATAAAAGTCTTCGTACACTTAACAAAAATCTCAACTTAGCTTTAAATATTCTATGTTTTCTTAATTTAGTACTTAGTAGGATATATTTTAGTGTCCACAGCAAGTTTTAAGCGTCTTGGTATAGAATTAATCAGTTTTTTTGTAATTTCTGAATAGATTTTCCTCCAATCATCTGTGATTATTGTTTTTACTTCACACTATGCGTTTATATGTTATGTTTTCTTTTTTTTACACCAAAATATCACCAAATATGTTCTACTGGACTAAATAAAGTGATCGAGGAGGTGTTTTCATAATTTGGGAGAAAAAATTGGAAGTAAAAACAAAATAATCACAGGAAAATGGTGGAAAATCGAAGCAGAGAAATTACAAAAAAACTTATTAAATCTATACCAAGACGCTTAAAACTTGCTGTGGACACTAAAATATATCCTACTAAGCACTAAATTAAGAAAGAAATACAATATTTAAAGCTAAGTTGAGATTTTTGTTAAGTGTACGAAGACTTTTGTGGCGTAATTTTTTAGTAGCTTTTTGATAAATAATTTCTAAAAAAAATAGTTATACTATTTTTAAAAAATTAATTACGTCATTCCATTAGAACAAGTTTCAGATATCATTAAAAAATTACAATTACAATATATTAGTTTTATTATTCGAAAACATTAAACTTTATAAGAAATTACAAGTGTATGAACACTTTAGTGGCCCACTGTATACATAATAAAAAAGTGGCATTAAAAAAATATTTCTATCTTTTAATTTTAAAACTATAACTCAGTCATCTGTACTATGTAGAAATATTGATATCAGTTTGGTTTTATTGGAAATAATTACTAATATTTCATTACTGTCAGTATTAAAAACGTGTTTGACATTAATTAAGTAGTTGAATCACACAAACACATCTTTTACAATACTGTTTTTTTTTAACGCTCAAAATTGAAAGAAATATTTTCGATGATATGAATAGAAATATTACAATAGGGGAAATTTATTGCTTATAATACTTCTACCGGAACAGAAATTTAATGGAAGATGCATGGTCTTGGATCATATATCATTTAATGATAGATATGGAGTACGGATTTTAGTCATTTGTAGAGCAATAAATCTCTTTCGTCCCTGAAGCGTAAGAATATCCAACAGACCTTTTATGAAGACGAAATGATGTTGAATAACCAATGGATAACTTAATTAATTTCAATTTTGTTTTTTGTTGTAATAGACTGAAACGATACGGTTTGTAGTAAACCTAATTTACTTTTTTCAAAATAAATTGAAAGTTTGTAAGAGCTGGGAATTAAAAATATTTCATTGTAAAGGAAACATAAAATGCATAATGATAGTTAAATGATTGTTCTAAGTTTATCATTAAGTTAATACTTTATACATTTAGATCTCTTAAGTGATCTCTGTACCATTTTTATTAACAAATTCTATCAGAAAATCACGATCTAATATAACTCTTAAAAAATCTATAAGTGATTTGAAATCAAAATACTGTATTAGTTGAAAATGTATTTTTCTAGAAGAATAGAAGAAAAAAAAAGAACTTCACTTTGTTCGATTTCTGTATTAATAATATTTCCATTTGAATATTGCATATGCATTAAAATCAGATATAGCTTTACCACAGCGCTTCTCAAACTTTTAATGTTTGCGACCCAATATTCAATCAGAATTTTCATCGTGCCCCCTCCATACAATAACAATGTATTGAATTCAATAGTGATGTGCTTTGACGCTCAACCTACAATACGACTTTAAGTGCCACCGCTTAGCCAAAGCATTAATTGTCCCGTACGTATATATTCGTCTTTCAGAAGTGCAATCTGCTCTGTGCACTGTTATCCATAAATTTATTCCGAAGGCTTTTAAGTGCAATTGTAGGAACTTAGCAGTGTTTTCGAAGGATTCCCTCATTTCAGAAAATTTGCTTATTTACCCACCCTCATCCATAATACATCCCTTCCGCGTGCCTATGTGCAAAACGGTCCCAGTGAGAACAGAATCGCCTAACTTTTAATCGGCAGTTAAGGGATTAATTATAAACCGTATAAATTATCAAGATAAATGATAAATTTTAGTACATATATTTTTATACACTGCTGGACAATTGCTAAGGACGGATAACGCTATCATCCATAGCAACCACAAAATGAAAGGAAGCAAAATGTGGAAAATTAGAGTAAGTGAGGGATTTTAGTAAGAAGAAGTATGAGTATGCAATTTTTTTTTACACGTCTGTTCATCACGTGATAGCGTTCATAAGAGCTTTAAAGGTTTTGACGCGGGTGGACAGTTGTTGTTTCAAGTCAAAGTTTTACAGGAAAGATTTAATAGACGAACTTAAAATTTTTGGCATGTGTCTTCCCGACATCACATAGATGATTTTATGCGTGGCCGAACTATTGGAAAGATCGAAGAAGGGCGAAAAATAACAGATGTTGCTAGGAAGTTCGACATCACTCACAGCGTTGTTTCACGGCTGTGGAAGTCGTTTAAAATTACTGGAATGTGTAGTAGACGGCACGGGGGAGGTCGTGTTAGAAGTACGACGCCTGCAGAAGACAGATATATCGTCCTATCAGCAAAAAGGAACAGGCGCACCCCCAGCTCAGCAGGTGGCAAATCAGTTTCTTGCTGCCTCAGGAAAGCAGATCTCCCGAAAAACTGTTGCCAGACGTTTGAGGGGAGGAGGACTATATGCACGCAGACCTGTTCTGTGTGTCCCATTGACCAGACAGCACCGTACTGCCCGTTTGCCATTGTGTCGTGAGCATCACAATTGGACTGAACAGGACTGGGCATGTGTACTATTCTCAGATGAAAGTAGGTTCAGTCTGTCATCGGATTGTAGACACCAACTGATCTGGCGCGAGAGTGGTACTGCTTATCGTCCAGAAAATATCCAGGAAAAGGACCGATATCCGACATGCAGTATTATGGTGTGAGCCGGCATCATGATCAATGGCCGCACGCGCCTACATGTGGTTGCGAATGGGACTATGACGTGCCAACGATACATTGATGAAGTTCTACTTCCTCATGTTCTTCTTTTCCGTGGTGCTGCCGGGGATAAATTTGTTTTTATGGACGACAACGCAACATGTCATCGAACACTCGCTGTTCAGGATTGTCTAGACAGCGAGGGTATTCAACGTCTCGTATGGCCAGCGCGTTCTGCAGATCTAAACCCCATTGAAAATGTGTGGGATGCTTTGTGGAGGCAAGTCGAAACTATCCTCCGACAAACAAGAACACCCTCATCAGTGCACTCACAGAGGAATGGGATAAATTGCCTCAACAGCTGCTGGATAATGTTGTGCAAAGTATGGTACGACGTGTGGAATGTTGCATCACACTCCACGGTGGACATATCCCGTACTGATACCTTTCTTTAAGGTGCCTGCTGACTTTTAGATGCATTGTTCCATTTCTCCGTACGCAGATCAAATGAAATTTTTTTCTTTCTTTTAGATGTTTCACAGCTTTTGTACTTTCCAGAACAATAAATATTCTTTATTCTAATGTCTGAACAGTGTGGCTATCCTACTAGGCCTCATGTCTCACTTAATGTTATGCTACATAGCAATTTGTGATCCGTCCTTAGCAATTGTCCAGCAGTGTATATGACAAGCCTTTGGGGTAACTGATAATTATTAAACTTGTTCGTAAATTAGTATTGTTAAATTAATTATAAAATACATTGTGAAGTATTGATATATTTATAAATGTATTATATTAGTGTGAATGTGTACTTAGTTTTGTTTACTTTAAGTATGTTAATAATTCTTTAAATAATCTTTTTCTTTTGACTTTTCAATATGCTCGAGACCCCTCTTAGTGTTATCACGCCTTTCTCCAGGGGGTGCGCCTCACAGTTTGAGAAACGCTGCTTTAGCAGGTTCTTATGTATACGTTTAATGTAATAACAAACTGCTACACAAATATATATTTACTACAGTGGTGCTTATATAATAAGGGATTCCCCTCACTTAAATATTCTATATGATTTTCTTAGACAAAATAAACCTTAAGAGTAAGAAGTTTTTTTTTCTTCCAGTTTTGATTCCATTTTTATATAGTTCTGTTCTTCTTATATTATATTGTATATTGAAGAGATTTCTTTACTCGAGGAAAAATTTTATATTGGTCTATGTACATATATTGAGAGAGGACAGCTGGCAAATATTACTCTTAACAATAATACAAAAGTAAAATTGTTTATTTGTTTCAAATTAAAACAATTTTTAAATTAAATATCATTTTTAATTGTTTTAGTCGGTTAAACATATTTATGTTGTTGTTGTGTGTCCCCCATACTGGCTGGGAGGCAATTTCTCATGAACCCTTTTTTTAAATGGTCATAACATGGATTTTAAGTGAGGGGAATCCCTTATTATATAAGCACCACTGTAGTAAATATATATTTGTGTAGCAGTTTGTTATTACATTAAACGTTTACATAAGAACCTGCTAAAGCAGCGTTTCTCAAACTGTGAGGCGCACCCCCTGGAGAAAGGCGTGATAACACTAAGAGGGGTCTCGAGCATATTGAAAAGTCAGAAGCAAAAGATTATTTAAAGAATTATTAACATACTGAAAGTAAAGAAAACTAAATACACATTCACACTAATATAATACATTTATATATATAAATATATCAATACTTCACAATGTATTTTATAATTAATTTAACAACACTAATTTACGAACAAGTTTAATAATAATCAGTTACCCCAAAGGCTTGTCATATATAAAAATATATATACTAAAATTTATCATTTATCTTGATAATTAATACCTTAACTGCCGATTAAAAGTTAGGCGATTCTGTTCTCACTGGGACCGTTTTCCACGTAGGCACGCGGAAGGGATGTATTATGGATGGGGGTGGGTAAATAAGCAAATTCTCTGAAACGAGGGAATCCTTCGAAAACACTGTTAAGTTCCTACAATTGCACTTAAAAGCCTTCGGAATAAATTTATGGATAACAGTGCACAGAGCAGATCGCACTTCTGAAAGACGAATATATACGTACGGGACAATTAATGCTTTGGCTAAGCGGTGGCACTTAAAGTCGTATTGTAGGTTGAGCGTCAAAGCACATCACTATTGAATTCAATACATTGTTATTGTATGGAGGGGGTGGGAAGTGATAAAGGTAATGATTGAATATTGGGTATCAAATATTGAAAGTTTGAGAAGCACTGTTCTAGATAGAATTGTGATCTGTGATGAAAAATTGGTGTACTACAACAATACAAGCCAAAAAGGTGGATTGTCAGCACCCGGAAGATCAGCAAGACGAACGCTATCAAGATGGTGCTTCTCTGTATCTGATTAGATTGTCGTTGAATTATCTTTTAGGAGTACCTGAAAAGGGGGAGTTCAATAGTACAATATATAGCAATATGCTAATTAAAGTTAGCGATTCCATTAAAAAACAGGAAAAAAAGAGTCCAGAAGGAAGGTGGTTCTCATTCATCAAAATAGCACCCGGCCGCATGTTAAAGCGATGGCCGGCTGCACGCTCTACTCACTTGAATGAGATTTGATGCCGCATCCATCATACAGGCCAGACATGGCACATTCGGATTCATAGCACCTTCGGTTTTCACATCTGTGCCTGCATCTTATTAGCACGATCTTCCATTCAAATGATAAGGTCATAAATCAGGTCGATCGCTTTCTGGACTCGCTCACACACCAGTTCTTCGCAGAAGGGATTGAGAAGTTGCCAAACGCTGGCAGACCATTGTATAGATTTGAATGAAGATGACTATTTTTATTACCGTTGCTGAATTTGTATGTATTTATCATTTTACAAGATTTTTTTTGGTGGAAAGCTTTCTACTCAACGTAATAATATTTCTCTTCTTCATATGAAACTAACTAAATTTTTCATCGAAAACAAAATTTATAATTGTTGCTCAATAATAAAAACTGGATTATTATCCACTAGGGATATAAGAATCCAAAAAACATTTTAAATCATTGGGATTATTTTCCGGAAAAACTTAGTCTACTTCCTCTAAATGTGTCTAGTTACTAGAAGTTAGTCACATACTTTTTAACTAATATAAACTAAACACTCCTTAGATATTGCTGTAAATGAATACATTTCTCCCTTTTGATGAAAGAAAGATTTCTCCAGAGTAGAGAAATAGCTGTAATTTGCATCCTTGTTGAATAGTAATTTAACTCTGTGCATCTCATGAGATTTATCCAGAATGGGAACAACTTCTTATGTAGGCTTTCAGCTCAGTGTATAAACTGATTCTGTATAATATTCTAGGATAAAAAAATTCGTAATAATGTAAATTCACTTGTATGCTAATATAATTAGTATTTTAACACACGAAAGTCTCAAGAAAGAGCTCGACATACTAAAACAAGGAATAAAAATGGCTTTGAGAGATATTTCTGACTAATATGTAAGCGAATTAGCAACTTTTTCAAATAAAATAGGCTCTGTTGTATAGCAGAGAATAAAACTTTCTGTTAGTGCCTCTGTGGAAACAAATTCAATGGGGAAGGGAAATTTTATTCTAAAAATTTTGTCAGCGTTTGCATAAATAGCGTCTGGTTTTGGGTTCTAAATGGCTAATATAAATCTTTTGAAATGCCTGGATCTAAACTCCATTGAGAATGTCGAAAAGGCTCCAGTGTTTTTCTTCCATACTTATGCGAGGTGAGCAACATAAGCGGAAAAAAAGCAAATGTTACAAATAATTTTCAGGAATTCAACGCTAGCTAAGTATGCGATTTCATCACGCAAATATTAATATTCATTCATAACAGAGTGTTCAGATACTATACCAAGTAAATTGTTTCTTTATACTTAAATACGGGAAATACACTATATTTAAATACATCTTTCCTTATATTTGAATTTATATGTGAAACGTGCGCGTTTTACAAGTTAAAGTGCAGAACATTTATGTTTTTTTCAACTCACATTTTATTTATATATTTTGATAAATTTTACTGTTTGCTTGATAAAATATTAGAATTTTCTATACAGATTTCATTTGAATAATTTATTACGAAATAATTGGTTTAAATGGTTAATATAAATGTAGAAAATATTTTCAAAAAAAATACAAGCACGATAATTGAACACAAGATTGAAAATGGAATAAAAAATTGTGGAATAAGAATAATATAAAAATTTCCAGAATTCCAAAATTTACATTATGCGCACTGTATTCGACTCCAAAAGTCTTAATTTGAATAGCATTATTTGTGCTATTATTTTACGTCAAAAACTATTATTTCCTTGATCTTAAAAATATTATGCAAAAATTTTAGTTTCCTTACGAAAGAATAGAAACTAATAATAAAAGTTTAAATTTTCCGTTATTAGTTAATTTACATCAAAGAATTTAGATACTCTTATAATGATATACAACAGATAGTTAAATTATGTCCTCCATACATCTAAAATAAAATCTGTATTGTCCATTATACAACAAGGTACAAACTATTTTATACCACTATTAGAACATTCTGTTATCTCCTGGAATTATCATTTGTCAGGATTATCTTCAAGAAGTGGGGTTTTAATCCAACGAGATCGGATAATCATCTATAGTGTTACCCTAGCAGAAATTGCGGTTGTAAGTAGTCATTCTGCGCATAGTAATCAACACTAACAATCAAGAATTAGAACCTAACAACAGTTCTTGAGTACATAAACATATATTTCTCGTGAGAAGGGCATAAGGCCAGTAGAAAATGCAATGATAATAAAAATATATAATGTTCCATACAAAGGAAAAAAATTGCAAAGCAATGATAGATCGGGTAAACAAGAATGTACTTGACCAATCAATGAGTAGTTGCATAAATATATACCTTAATAAAGGAAAAAGATAAAATAGTTAAAATCTTTTTCAATAAATATAAGATCAAGTACTTGTATATAATGAACTCCGTTACTTTTCTCGTACTTGTTTTCAACGTTTATTCCGTATCATTTATGAATAGTGTGATTTCAATAAATTTGTAAATGAAACATTTTAAATTTAGAAAAAAAATTGTTTTTGAAAAATTTAAACAATATACATAATAATATAACGAAAAAATTGGCTTATTAATTTATTTAAAAGATGCACAATCCCCCTTTTCTAAAAATTTTAATTTCTCCGATGCAGAAATAATCATAATCCCTTACTATTTTATCTGAGACCCAAACTGAAAACTGTAATAAAAATAAGCAAAAAGTAACTTCAACAGTTACTAAAAAGTTAAAAAGCATTTTTTTTTCAAAATTTGTTTCAAGATACAGTCTATTATCGACTATTGTATCAATTTTTATTCTTCTGAATCTTTCTGTGTTTATGTCATGTCTTTATACATGTCTAGATTTTCTCTCGTTTACCAAATAAATTTCCCTCCTCAAATCTATTGAAATAGTATTGCACTCAAATAATGAACGCGCATAGTAATCAACACTTACAATCAAAAATTAGAATCTAACAACAGTTTTTGGGTACACAAGTACCTATTTCGTGTGGGAAGGGCCTAGCGCCTACAGCCCCAATCAGACATTGCTGTATAAGTCAATGTTTCTCAAACTTTCAATATCTACTAGCCAATATTAAATCCTAATTTTCATCTCCCCCCCATACAATAATAATGTATTAAATTCAATAATACTGTGCATTGACGCTAAATCTACAATACGACTTTAATCTCTTAAGTGTAGCTGGCGTCTATAAACGTCTCTCTCAGTCAGTGCGTTAATTGGCTCAGACGTATATATATACGTCTTTCCGATGTATGATCTTTTCTGTGAACTGCTATCCATAAAATTGTTTCGAAGGCTTTGGAATGCAATAAAAGGACCTTGACAGTCTTTGCGAACGGTTTATTTATTTCGGAAGATTTTATTTTTTATTCCTTTTGTACCCCTCTCCCTCCCTCCCTCAACACACAACATACGCTTTATTACGTGTTAAACGTTGGCTTTGAGAAACTGATTTCATATTCATTAATCGGCATTTAATTACAAACCGTACAAACGATCAAGATAAGTGCTGATTTTACTGAATAATTTTATGTATGACAAGCCCATGGTGTCACTGGCAATTAATACACTTGTTCTTAACTCGGTACTGTTAAATTAAATACATAATACATTGCACAGTACTGATATATTTATAAGTATATTATATCACTTTTATAATGTATATAAATGTGTATTTTATTCTTTTATTATGTCAGAATATGATTTGTTTGTTTACTTAAAGTAAATTAATAATTTTTTTTAAAAAATAATCTTTTGTTTTCGATTTTTCAATATAATCACTCCCCCCTAAAGGGGAGCACCCCACAGTTTGAGAAACACTGTTATAAGTGCTTACAGACGTTATAAGTGGTGTGATGGTGTGCGATGATGTGGGATACGGTGGTATTAAAAAGGTGAATTTTTAGCTCATGACATTAATTTTTGAATGATATGTTGATGCCGTCCACAACGACCCGTTACGTCACATTTCAGAAAACCCCTTGTTGTGGTCCATCATGTAAGGATCCATATATTGCTGGGATATCCCATTACTGTTGATGCTTATCTTTGATCATCATGTCACCAGATATTTCAGAAATTTTATTTGTATGTGATATAGCAGGCTTGCTATATGAGTGCAAATTCTCTTTTTATCATATCAAAATTGCTTATTAATTATTTGTTAAAATATTAAAACTAAAAGCTTATTAAAACTTAATAAAATAATTTTAAATATGATGCTTTTCACTAAATTTTTTTTACATGTATTCATCTTTTTTGTAAGAGCAAATCATGTACTTACAATAATGCATGACATTTAGATAAAATCTGAATTAAGAATTAAGCCTTGAAATGAATTTTCTAAGCTTACTTTAATTTATAAATCTATATATATATATATATATATATATATATATATATATATATATATATATATTCATAAAATAAATAAAAACATTTTTACTTTTCAACTTATTTGCCTCTACATTTCTTTCTGACAATTCCGATTTAAAATTTCTATTTAAAGGCTTTGCTAGCGTTTCTCTTTGTAGGTGAATGCTTCTAAGGGTAATAAAATGCAACTCAGTAATAGAAGACTTAAATTGAATTCAAAGGGCATGCATCGACTTAACTTAATTTTCTAAAGGAAAAGAAATAATTCAACAATGTTACTTAACTTCAAAAGATAAATTCCTTTTCTCGATGTATTTCAACAATGTTTATATCGGTAGACTTCTAAATTTATTTAGAATCTGCATTGTCGTATTAGTTTTTGATAGTAAACTATGCAATATGTAGTTAGAAATAAAGGTAATGGAAACTTATAAATTTATAAGTAAGAATTACACAGCATTTATATTATACTAATGATATTTATATATTTAAAAAGTCAAAAATTAATGCTTTCGAATGCCTCGACTTTTTAAAAGTACTGTGTGACCCTTAAATATATTCGTAATTTACGTTAGTTTTAATGAAAATAAACGGTAATTATACGGTTTGCTTATCAAAATTTTTTCATATGCTTTAAGATTAGTCGGTACCCCCTATACCGACACTTTTAGCCATTGTAACGTGCCATTTAGGAACCTAACTCTCAGAAACTGTTAAATGTAAAACCTTCAAATTTGGTCTGTATAATAATTAGGCTTTTTTATTTAAATAATGGTAATAGGTTTCAAATATATATATATATATATATATATATATATATATATATATACTAACTCATACCAAATGCCTGGTGCAAGGTTTGTGCTACAGCTTTCATTGTAGGCCAGATGGAAATGTTTTAATTCCACCAAGATTTCTATGAGTTCCTATATATATAGCTATATATATATAGGGGTCCAAGATGTTGGTCTATCTTCTATTTTATTTTAACATTAAACAAAAATTAATTAAAAAGGTAGAAAAGTTTTTACAGAAGTTTGACGATGATATGCAGAAGGTAAATGCTCGCGCTCTCGCGTTCTCCTTTCTCTCTCTCTGCTCTTTCTAAGTTTTTCTCAAGAGTCTCTGCTTTTTTCAGTTTCAGTTCTGCTTTTACTTTGATGCGCCTGCGCGCGATGAGTTGGTTTTGGCTGCATGCCACAACGGCCAGCCTATATATATTTCCATGGATATATATATATAATTGATGATTCTTTTTTTCAAATTGTTCTTAAAAATTGATGTAATGGTTGACTTCGCACTGTGGAAAGGTAGTTTATCATTAGCGGTTTGAATAATTGCTGTACCGTTTTCAATTCCTACTATTAGCTTACCTCCCTCTATATTTATTTATGTATTTTTTTTATCACATTTGAATTTTCAATCCTTAATAAAATAGATTTTAAAGAGCTCAATTGAGCTGAAATTTTATATACATGATTTTATTTTAGATGATGGTAGAATAATTTAATTACAACTAATAAAAATTAATTGATTAAAACTAATTATTTAAAAAATACAAATACGGCCACGTTGGCATCATTTTTTTATTATGGATGACTTAGCGAACTTTTTGCTGACTTGTGTCAAAACTTGAAAATGTTTTTCACGCATTCAGTTGAACTTAAATTTTATAGACACGATTGTAGAACACGATTTGGATGACAATATGATACTTTAATGATAATTAATAAAAATTAATTACCACTTAATGTTGTGATACTGTCATATGCATATACATATTTATATTAATTGTAACTATTTAATAAAAAGTAGCTAAAATAATTTTTTTTGTTTTTCATCTAAGTAGGAATTGACTTAAAAATAATTTTTTTATATTACTTGTCTAGCCATCAAGTCGGCTTTTTCATTTCTCTCTATCCCACAGTGGGCTGGGATCCACTGAAGATAAATAGTTTTATTTTTGTCAGATAGCGACCGCTAGAGATGTTGGCACTGAAATGGCACCGAATATGGAGTTCTAGTATAGTTAATTGCCTTCAAGGTGGCCTTCGAGTCTGATAAAATGACTACTCTCTCGAGAAGTGGTCCAAGTGGCGTAGAAGTTGAGAGACCAATTTGTAAGGCTTCAATCTCATCATCAAAAACTGATCTAAATCGTTCCACTGGATAAAAAACACACACAAGAAATATAAAAAAAGTTTTAAGTCAATTCCTATATAGATCAACAAAGAAATTTTTTATTTTAGTTACTTTTGATTAAATAGTTGCAATTAATATACATATGTATATACATATGATAGAATCACAACATTAAGTGGTAATTAATTTTTATTAATTATCATTAAAGCATCGTATTGTCATCCAAAACAATCGTGTAAATATAAATTTCAGTTCAACTGAATGCTTTAAAACGTGAGAAAAAAAAGTGTTTTAAAGTTTTCACCCAAGTCGCTAAAAATGAAACCAACGTGGCTGTATCTGTAATTCTGTAAATTATTAGTTTCAGTCAAATCATTTTAATTAAATTATCGAAATGTCACCCAAAACAAGAGTGTATAGAAAAATTCAGCTCAAATGAGCGCTTTAAAATGTGAGAGAAAAACCTTTTCAAGTTTTGACACAAAGTCGCCGAAAGGGTCGCTAAGTCATTAAAAATGATGTCAACGTGGCTGTATTCGTAGTTCTTTGAATAATTAGTTTTAATCAATTAATTTTTATTAATTATAATTAAATTATTTTATTGTCATCCAAAATAATCATGTATATAAAATTTCAGCTGAATTGAGGGCTTTAAAATGTATTTTATTAACGATTGAAAATTTGAACAAGATCAATAAACATATTAAAATATAGAGAGTGTGAGCTAATAGTAAGAATTGAAAAAGGTAAAAAGACTGCAATGGATGGCCACTCCAGAATTTATGCAGCTCTTTGTCTAAGAACCGTTGGTGTACACCCGGAGCCAACCATTTTCAGTGTAACGGGAATTAGCGGTCTGTAAGCAAAAGATTTGCAGACCAAGTTATTTGAATAACTTTTAGGGTTAGCTTGAATAAGTTTGGCTAAAATATGAAATCCACTGTCCAAACATGGCTTAAGAGATTGTAAAAATGTTCAGGACTAAAATTGATGTCGAGACGTTTCTTCAAATAACATGATTTCTTTAAAAAATGTCAAAGAGAGTTTATGGCATTCCGTGAATATCTTGCTTGTTGAATTGAAGCAATAAGAGACCATAAGTGATGAAAATTCCAAAAGCTGAAAAGATGCTTTGCTTTGTGTAATACAGAATATCGCAGCCAGACAGTACTATTTCAGGTAAGTCAACAAGCTTGTTCAGAGTGGAAAGCTTTGTTGATAAATCAACATTACATGAAACTGAAGTTACTGTTATATATTTCGCATAAAATGCCGATTTGATGTCCATCATCTTGATTGGTATACGACCAGCATAGTAAAACACAGAAATGAGGGAAATAGCATTGGATGAAAACACAAAAAGATGCTCGAACACTATGGGCTTGGACATGGTTTTCATACTTAGAAGAAGGAACGACAGAGTTGCAAAACTTGATGCAATGTATCCTAAGCATAAGAAGAATGAAGCCATTGAAAATATTCGTTGTACTTCCTTCAAGGCGTTGATGATTCTGATGTATTTGTTAGCGAGACTTAACTCTGCATTTACAATTTCTCCTGATGATATACTATTCAAACAACTTTCGAATTCTTCAAGCGATGTGGTTACTTTTTGACAGATCATTAAAAATAACATGATGATTGCAGCATTACAAAAGTTTATGAAACTCAGTAGTATCATCAAATTTGCTGCTAAGTATACGTTTTTAAATAAGTCGCTTCCGAAGTTCAGTCCATACATTAGGAAGTCTAAATATGAATCTCGATATTCTTTGTGGGATAAGGCTCCAAGAACAATAGGATATAACATGAAGTAGTGAAAAAACACGGCTGTCATCCATGCATTAATTTTGAGTTTCTTGAAAGGCTTTGTTATAAGCTCTATGCTTTGCAATAGGCGTAATATTTTTCTTCGCTGGACACGCATGCAGTACCATGAAAGCATGTATGATGTTTGACTGACAATGTATGCACTATTTACTTTCCAATTGAACCATTCTTTAGCGCTTCCTATGAATGACATGACTGCAAAGTCAACAAAAGCGAAATGCAGTAAAATAATGAAGAAATAAGATACTAACCTAAAAAATTTCCTTCTTGGCACGGGATCAGCTAATCCTAATATGGAAAGAAATTCTATCAGAAGACCGAAATTATTTCCTCTATAAGCGTTTTCGAAACAGTTCTCTGAATTCAAAAAATTGCTCATTTTCTGAACAATTTCTACTAGTCGCGTCAATGTAGAAAGAATTGCAAAAATAACCTACTTTTCAGAAGCCCTTTTAATTCCAATAAGTTCTTATAACCAACATAAATCCTACGCAAGCTGTATTAGAAAAAAATATCTTGTCCCATCTCGATTAAATCTTGACTTATTTTAAAATTTCCCTTTTATTTTGTCGCACCTAAGCTGTAACTTGGTTGCGACTAATTTTCAAGTAAAAAAAAGTGTTACGTAACATTAATCTTATTTTGGAAAACAGGTCTGACTCATTATGGATTTATAGAAAACCGATATTAATGTAGCGCTTAAAAGTTGTTGTTGCACAAGAAATGATAATATTACATACAAAACAGATACACATGTTGCTTAAAGAGGTTACAATACATTAATATGATATTTGCAGGAAAATGAGAACAAAAGTTTATAATTTCAAAGAAAGTATAATTTTAATCATTAAAAGGGAAAAAGAGGTCACCTTTTCAGATATTATTCTAATCTGTTCTTCTTTTTCAACTAATTATTGAACGATTTAAGTTCTACAAGAATTGATTGCCTCATTATTTTTAGTGTAGCATTTCGTTCTTTTGAAGTTTGATTGAAGGGCTTACATTGAAATGAAAAGAGCTTTCAGTCTCTCTAAAACTTGATAGTAAAGCGCTAAAATCGATACATTTTACTATTAGAAAAATGTTATATTTCTGTTATCCTCGATTTCTCATAGTTTTCATTTATCAGTTGAAGAGGTGTGATGGTTGTCAAAATTGTAGAGATGAGTCCAATGAAATTTGATGCCTTTTCACAACTTGTCCTTCTACTAAATTAAAATGTGATGCTTTTAGATATGTCGATGAAAGATTGCGTATTTTATTTATGTTGATCTATTTAAAATAAGTTATGTTGCTAAGTTACTAACTTCTTTATTTATTATACGTTTTAGAATGTTTCTCTTTATTAATTTGAGTGCATGAAAGTTTCAAATTGGAAAAATGGGCTTGACTAACTAAGTCAATGGATTTCTCCAAGCCTGTATGGAATAAATTTGACATAGTACAAAAATTATTAATGGCAGAATTCCTTTGAAAATTCTACATAAAAAGAAATGCATTTGATCTGATTATTTCTGTCTGTCGCTCTTTGTTGCTACTCGTGGGCTATTGGCAACGAATCTTCTAACTTTGAACCAGAGACAAACGATGAAATTTACCCTTCACTTCCCCTTAACTCCAATGTGAAGATCTTGAGCCTCGATATATTTAACGTGCATCAGCTCTTCCAAGGTGGGTCTTCATTGGCAACTTGACTTGACCATGGCTACTTGGGAAACAACAAACTACAAATAGGAATTCTAAAGCCAGTACAAAAATAAATGCAAAACTTCGAACATTTCCTGACAATTCACAACCAGAGCAACTCACTGTAGATGAGGGTTTCTCAAACTGTGAGGCGTGCTTCCCTAAGGGGGTATGGTAATCCTACGGGGGGAGGGGGGCGTGAGCATATCGAAAATCGAAAATTATCAATTTCCTGAAGGGAAGTAAAACAAAATAATTTTGACACAATAAAAAATAAAAAACACATTACATTAAAATGATAAGCTTATAAATGTATCAGTACTGCACAAAGTATTTGATAACTAATTCTGCAATACTAAATTAAAAACAAATTTAATAATTACTAGAGACTCTCATGGGCTTGCCTTGTGCAAAATTTAATACTTATCGTGATAACTTGTACTTTTTATAGTTTGAGTCTGATTGTAGCTATAACGTCAAAGTACATTATTATTGCATTCAATACATTGTTATTGTATGGGGGAGGGTACGATGAAAATTATGACTGAAAATTGGGTCGCAAATGTTAAAAGTTTGAGAAGCACTGCTTTAGATAAATCATGTGGTTCATTTCGATTTAGTGTCTCACAGCTATGAAAGAGCTACATATCTTGTCATTTTAAGCCAACGAGTGAAAAATGGAAATAATCAGAGATTATAAACAGAGATTAAAGGAAGTTCAAAAGTTTTTACTCTCAATAATTTCCATGTTAAGTCTTGAAAGGACTCAAATCATGATCTGTCTTTAACAAATTCTAGATGCTTCGATTAGGTTGATATATTCTCGTTCCTAATATTCTATTTGTGCAAAGAATCGTGTCAGTTCCTTGTTACAGCATCAGACTAGAGGATATATAGTGTTGTGTATGCCTACATCAAAGGTAATTGGGAAGAACAGAGATTTCTATGCTTTAAATATCATGGAAGAGTTTATGTTAGGTATCTTATTACACTAAAATCATGATTTTTTTTAAAAAAAATTGACAATTTTTTAGGAGTTTGTTTTATAGGCCATCTTATTAGCTTTATAAAAGTAGCAAGTTTTTAATTTTTCATTCCCAAGAACAAAAACTACAAGCGTTTTAGTAGAAGCAGATGCCATATAACTTTACGTAAGATCTTAAACTTTAAAATGCGTTTTACTCGAAATGTGTTTTTTTTTTTGGAAACGCTTAAACGAGGACAGCGATTGCTCAAAATTTTTTTTGAATAATTAACTGAAATTTTCTGTGTGTTCTGTGTAATAGTGTTTTGACCTTCAGATTTATCAATCGCTGTTTTATTAAAAAATTTACTGTTCTTTAATATCACTGTTCTTTCTAATCACTCTTTTTTTTAAGCAATTTCATATAATAACTAAGAAAAAGTGCTGCAGTTTTTGTAAAGTTTAAAATATATCGTATTCTGAAGGTCATTTCAAAATGGAATAGCAAAGTTGAAAAATTGAGAATTTGTTCATTTACTATTTGTACTCAACGGGCCCCGTTTATGTAGTTTTTTGTCAATTCTTACCCAATTTTTCCCATTTTAGTATTAATCATTTATTCTTCTCTTCTTAATTTTAGCCTTTTTTTCTTAAAATGTGCTAAGTAAATCTAAAACCACAAAAAAAGTCTCCATTTTTTTTAAAAAAAAAGTTGTCGTGAGTAGTTGGATATCTTAACCATCTGAAATTACGAGAAAAGGGTATCATCTCAGAAACCTGCTTTGTGAGTTGACCATAATTAAAATGATGGGGCTGTATTCAAAAAGTAATTTCCATTTAGCCACAGCAAAAGCTCTGAAGCTCTGGTTAATTAAAACAACTAATATAAAAAAATTAAGCCAATTCCAACTTAGGTCAACAAAGAAGTTTTTATTTTAGTTACTTCTTATTAAATAGTTGCATTTAATAAATATGTATACACATATGAAAGAAAAATAGTGACAAAACAGATTGCAATTATCCATTTTCCTTTCTAAGTATGGAGTTGGACTATATTTTTTTGTTTGTTACTATTTATTCATTAATTAAATTTAATTATTCTATTAAAATAGTATTGTGAAAAATGAATCACATTCTCAAAAATTAGGACATCCCAGGTGGGATTCGAACCCACGACATTTGCATTAGAAGTCCAACGCGCTATCCGCTTGGCTACAGGGACAAGACGGGGTTTTCGTTTGAATAATTAACTGAAATTTTCTGTGTGTTCTGTGTAATAGTGTTTTGACCTTCAGATTTATCAATCGCTGTTTTATTAAAAAAATTTACTGTTCTTTAATATCACTGTTCTTTCTAATCACTCTTTTTTTTTTTAAGCAATTTCATATAATAACTAAGAAAAAGTGCTGCAGTTTTTGTAAAGTTTAAAATATATCGTATTCTGAAGGTCATTTCAAAATGGAATAGCAAAGTTGAAAAATTGAGAATTTGTTCATTTACTATTTGTACTCAACGGGCCCCGTTTATGTAGTTTTTTTGTCAATTTTTACCCAATTTTTCCCATTTTAGTATTAATCATTTATTCTTCTCTTCTTAATTTTAGCCTTTTTTTTTCTTAAAATGTGCTAAGTAAATCTAAAACCACAAAAAAGTCTCCATTTTTTTTTTTAAAAAAGTTGTCGTGAGTAGTTGGATATCTTAACCATCTGAAATTACGAGAAAAGGGTATCATCTCAGAAACCTGCTTTGTGAGTTGACCATAATTAAAATGATGGGGCTGTATTCAAAAAGTAATTTCCATTTAGCCACAGCAAAAGCTCTGAAGCTCTGGTTAATTAAAACAACTAATATAAAAAAATTAAGCCAATTCCAACTTAGGTCAACAAAGAAAGTTTTTATTTTAGTTACTTCTTATTAAATAGTTGCATTTAATAAATATGTATACACATATGAAAGAAAAAATAGTGACAAAACAGATTGCAATTATCCATTTTCCTTTCTAAGTATGGAGTTGGACTATATTTTTTGTTTGTTACTATTTATTCATTAATTAAATTTAATTATTCTATTAAAATAGTATTGTGAAAAATGAATCACATTCTCAAAAATTAGGACATCCCAGGTGGGATTCGAACCCACGACATTTGCATTAGAAGTCCAACGCGCTATCCGCTTGGCTACAGGGACAAGACGGGGACTTTTCGTTTCTATGTATGCTGTTGGACTATAATTTTTCTTTATTTTTATCTTTATTCATTTTTTAATTTAATTAATGAATTAGTATTTGAAGAAAATTAACATCAAGTGTCATCCACTACAAGTTTAAAAAAATGTATTTGAACTTGAATGGATGAATAAAGAGTATATATTTTATTAACGATTGAAAATTTTAACAGATTTATATACATACATATATATATATATATGCATATATATATATATATATATATATATATATATATATATATATATATATATATATATATGAGATTTTATATTCATCACAAATACATTAACCGGCTTGCTACTTCGAATTCCAAATCCACCACACAACAATAGATTTTCAAAGTCAGCATGTTAGTGGTCTTGCTGTGAAGATTATATCATAACACTCATATCACAGTTTACATTTTTTTCCACACATCTTGAACATCTTACACATTATTGACAACCAACCAAATTAGAGCCTAGCAAATTCACATTTTTGACAAACAACCAATTCAAATTTTACCATATTTGATTGTCGTCATTTTATACTTGCCTTTTCTGGCTGGTATAAAAGTCAGCTCAAAAGATGTGGTTATGTATTTTCGAATTTTTTAACTTAGTGAATAATTGACTTTCATTAATGGCAAGATGCTTGTTTCTCTTCGTAAAAGCTTTGTGAGTAAAGAAATTTTGTTAAATTAATTTTTGAATGATACTTTTCTTATGTAATTGTTTTAGCATTTTTCTACTTTTCTTACATAATTATTTTGTGATTTTGTGATTTTTTCTGCATTAAGAGTTTTGGGAGAGTTCGTTACATAATAGTAGTGATTGGTTTTATCATGCTCTCTGAGTTATCCATACTCTGAAGTTTTGTTTATTTTATTTTATTTGGTTTTCCTACCGAGTTGCAAAGGGGGAAGGTGGGCGCCTTTAAACTAGTTTAACCCCACTTATTCGGTCCTAAGTCCGAAATTGCTTTCTGACTCGCTAGGTTCTGCTTTTTTGTAGTTCTTTTATTTCTCTATAATTTTGTTCTTCATGTTCAGCTTTTATATTTTTATTATGCTATTTCTTGTTATGTTATTTATCTATTATTTCTTGTTTTTGATAAATAATACATATTTCTTTTATATATATATATATATATATATATATATATATATATATATATATATATATATATATATATATATATATATATATACATACATACATATATATACGTATATATGGGGAGAGAGTGACCTAATAGTACGAATTGAAAAAGCAACTATATAAACTGGTGTGATTCAATCTTTATCAAGGCTGTGCCGTAGATTTCTGCTGTGAAATCCATGTTGCTATTTAAATTTTCTTTGCGTATTCAACAAAAAATATGATCAAACATGTGATTTCTATTTCTATTTTAACTCTGTTGTATATGAAGGAAAGCAGGCAGCCAATTTATAATTGCAAACAATGAACAAATTTGATTTAGTTGTAAAATGTAACTAGTGTCATTAATTATATGGTTTAATTATCGGTGACATTTAGAACATAAGCAGTCACCTTAATTATTTTGTACTACACTACGTCTTTTATTGCAGTGTTGATTTTATGCGAACATATTTTTATTTATTTTTTCATTGTTTTTCATTTAGTTTTTTAATTGCTTTTCTTATTTCTCAGTGCAATTGATGGACATTGAGCTCTGTCAATTAATGTTCATTTGAATTCAAATTATATTGTAAATTTGACCTCTTTGGAGTGATTTATTTGAATGGAGTGAAACATTCTTTTTCTCATTGCATTGGAATTGGACTGTGTTTCTCTTGATTAATGTTTGAAGTTAAATATTTTGCTTGAATTTTTTATTTCTATTTTTTCACTTCCTTTGACCCGGTTTTTTCCTTTTTTCCTAAAAAAAATTGAAATTTCATATGTTTTTGTTTTAATTTTACCTTTTTTAAACGCAAACAATTGGCTTTAGTACATAAAAATATTGCGTTGCAGAAAATCCAAGTCATGATACTCGCCTTGCAAAAGCAATGTGAGGAGTAATTGCACATCAAACTGATTAAGTGGATGAGCAAACCAGAAAAGGAATGGCTCAAATACTCGCTAAGGAAGCAGCAGAGCAGCTTGCAGCCAGACTTGTCGATACACGCTTCTGAGCACAGCATTAGCATTTTGCAACATCTGACCAGCTCTGTTCTCAACAAAAGGAACACAGTAGGCTGCATATGACTGAAAAATGTCAACTAGAAACAGCATCAAACACGACTTTGTGCAAAGCAATAACATGATTACAATCACCTTGCATTCGGTATAATCCAGCTGAGGAATATAGTTGGAGTCAGCAAATTCTCATCGGCACAATGACTGAAGTGTCCTAATTGTAAGACTTTGAAATTTAATGGAGAAACAAAAGGGATGTGTGTTGTACCACTAGAAAAATTAAAGTGCCTCAACTTGAAGAATCACCAGATATACTAAAACCTTTGCGTTTCAGATATACTGCGGAATCAAAGCATTTCCTATCTATCATCGGGAAATACAATTGACCTTTCCAAATGACATTGTTTGGAATAGAAATTGTAACCATTCGTGCTAACTTTCAAAATGAAAGGATACATTTATCACAAAGCTGTCTGGCTCCCTGCTTCTTTTCCCATATAGTCAACATATAAATTCCTACAAATGCACTTTAGCGGTGACGGCAAGGATGAATTGAATGGATTCTGTGGAATTTGTACTGGCATAAGAAGGTCCATTGTTTCTAAACTAAAAGCTTCTTCACCGAAAAAAAAACAATTTAATGCGTTTAAGTCTCGATTATGGAAACAACATAAATAATTTTAGGTTCATAATGTAAGGCCAAAAACAAACTGTAATAAATCATATATTCCATTAACAACTGAAATATGTTTAGATAAGTTTTGTTTATACATATTTTTTTAGAAAAAAGAATCATACTTTAAGTGCAAATGGTTAAAAATATTAGAAATGTGTGCTTCCTCATTCCTTTTTTTTAACCGTACTGAGCCACAACAACGCGTGGTAGGGTAAAGCTAGTACTACTAATAAGCCTAAAATATGTCATACTAAAAGGAAACATTTTCATAAAAATACATTTTGAGTCAGTTTTGTAAGGAAGCTTTAAACCTATATATACAGTGATTTAAGATTTTTCAAATGGGGGTATAATAGTTACATACTGAAACTAATTTGCAAAAAAATAGGTATTGTAAATTATTAAAATCTTTTCTGAAAATGTCCTCTCAGTAATTCATTTTTTCCTTACAATCTACTATAAAATATTAAAAAAGAAATGTAAAGTGAAAAATAAATTAAAGGAAAAGTAATCAAGAATATAAAAGAAATGTAGATTTTGTTTACATAAATTATTTGAGAACAACTAATAAGAGATGAAAATATCTCTAATAATACACATAAAAGTATTCTAATGGATTAAAAATTTACAAACAAATTAAACAGTAACATTGAAAAAACAATTTTTAACTATATAAGAAACAGATCATTCATTAAAAATTCTATCATCAAGTAATAAACATGAATGCAGAATGTAGAGATATTTTGTTTTTTAAACATATCTGATATGTATTGAATATATATATATATATATATATATATATATATATATATATATATATATATATATATATATATATATATATATATTTATAACTATACTTTAAAAATATTCCAATTAATTGAATCTTCAATGTTACTGTATGAGTAGCTTGCGAGTATGTTTATGCTGTATAATTTTATCTTTACGATAAATAATTTATAAATTTAAAATGTTACTGTCATAAGTTTTATATCTACATCTCTTTACACTACCAAAGTAAGGAACTAGTGTAAAAAAATAAATAAATTTAACTTTTTTTGGCATTATCTAATAAATTCAAAACATGTTTATAATAAAAGAACATTGTTGAAAAATATTTCGATGAATTAAATCTTAAATTTAAACACAACTTTTAGGGGAACATTAAATTTGCCATTTTTAGGGTCAAAATAAATATAATTGATGTATAATTCTGTTTTATCAAATTTTTTTTTACATCTCTACTTTTTTGGCGTAATAGAAATAAATACATATTTAAATTTCGTAAAAGCACATGTTTCGTTCAAATTTAAAAAAAAAATTTCTTAAATTACTAGTTAATTTGGAAAATGAAAATTATAGTGCTTAATGTTAACACATAAAAACTGTAATGATTTGGAAGCTAAAATAAAAACTGTACTTGCATAGAAACTTGGATATTTTCTTTAAAATCGTCGTCGTCCCAGGATTCTAAAACAATCCTCTCCCGCCCTTCTGACAATCGCACCTTTGCACACATTTTTCTTTATTGGTATGACGCATTCATTGAAACATAAACGGAAGTTAGAAATCATAAAAAAATTCGCATTCTTTTTCCATTTCTGTGGAGGAATGCGTTGTTTGCGGATTGTGAGCTCAGGATCCGGTGGTAGATATTTAATTTTGTTTGATAATCCATCGCGAAAAAAAAAGAATTATATGTGAAACAACGTGGCTTCTAAACAATGCAATATCTGAGATTCTGGGTGATAATCGCACTCAACATTCTGGTTGTTTCCATCGTTACATTGTATAGTCATGTGAATCTATCAACCAATCACCAAATTTTCATGTAAACGCGCAGGAAAAAAATACAGGTAAAAAACTGGCCTTTCTCTAGACAACTCTACAATACAACTCTAGATTTCTTTGTTTTGACTGGATTATTTATGCATTAGCAACATAGTTTGGTTTTCCCTTTTTATGTGTTAATTTGATTTTTATTTGTTATTCAATAGTTTTTTTTCTTTATATTTTTCGATGTTTTATTTGTATATTTGTTTTTCTATCACCGTTGGAATGCCAACCTGCATATTTGTCGTCTGCGACGTCTTATAAAGAGGCAAATGGTGTTCTGAGAATTCCTTTGCGTTTCAATTGGCCCACGCTTCACTTATAAGAAGGGAAGCAGGAGTTATTTAGCTTAGCTTATTTAGCTTAAAATTTTCTCTTGCGCCATAAAACTGGACACTCACTCCCTCACGCAGGAGTTATTTAAGAAATATATATAATACAGTATTACAAGCTTATATACGCATGATGTATTACTTTAATTATAACGTTAATTTCTATTCGGAAATGATTGACATGCAGAAGGATTCAAGTGATTGTTTAGTATGACGCTAAAGGGAGAAAAGATTGTAGAGAGATTATAGAGATTATATCTTACTCACATTTCTACCAGTGGCTCGACAGCCCAGGGTGGACCTTGGCCTTCTCAAGAAGCCTTTTGCTGGCCAGCCTTCTCTGTGGTAGTGATCTGCAATTTTTTTAGTTCTGAAAACTAGGAAGTCTTTTGCTAGGCTATCAATCCATCTTAAATTTGGTCTGCCTTTACTCCGTGTGCCATTTAGTTAGGCCTTCAAGACTTATTTTTAGTGGTGTCGTCTTCGTCCATTCTAACAACACGGTCTTTCCATTTAATTCGTTGTACATAGAGGTAGCTAACTGCGTCCTGTTCTGAATATGCTTAATTAGTATTAAGTATAAAAATCGTTGTTCAATAAAAAATTTATGATATAATGCATGTTATAAATAAACTGTGTGGACATTTTTAATGATAACGCATTTTTCAATTACTACTATTATAGCTCACACTCTCTATACATTTATTTATTAATCTTGGTGGAATTTTCAATCGTTAATGAAATACATTTTAACGTGCTAAATTGAGCTGAAATTTTATATGCATGATTATTTTGGATGGCAATACAGTAATTTAATTATAATTAATAAAAATTAATTGATTTAAACTAATTATTCAAATAATTATAAATAAAAGTCACGTTAGCATCATTTTTGGCGACTTGTGTCAAAACTTGAAAAGGTTTTTTTTTTCACACGTTAAAGCGCCCATTTGAGCTGAAATTTTCTATACACTATCGTTTCGGGTAAAAATACGATAATTTAATTACAATTAATTAAAATTAATTCAGTGAAAGGAAAGAATTACAGAAACAGCCACGTTGGTTTCATTTTTAGCAACTTGGATCAAAAGTTTAAAAAAACATTTTTCTCACATTTTAAAACATTCAGTTGAACTGAAGTTTTATAAACACGATTGATTTGGATGACAATACGATACTTTAATGATAGTTAATAAAAATTAACAACCACTTAATGTTGGGATTCTGTCATATGTATACACACATTTAAATTAATTCTAACTTTTTAATAAAAGTAGCTAAAATAAAATTTTTCTTTGTTGATTTAAGTAGGAATTGACTAAAAAAAATTTTTTTATATTACTTGTTTCTGATTATACTGTTCAAAATATATTTGTAAGATTTTAAAATAGCGTAAAATTCATATGAATGAATGGAGATAATTGTAAAGGCAAACAGCAATAAACGTATTTTGGTTTTTCATTTTCCTTGCTGCCTAAATATGAAATTGCCTTTTTCCTCCAAAAATAACTTGGTTCTGCCACTTTCAATGAGGATTACCTAAACGAAAATGTCACTCTTTAGCTCCAGCTTTTCTAAAATTATTGAATCAGCCGTGCAACAGACCAGAAAATGAGTTTTAAATGGGAGCTCAAGGAAAGGGGGAAAGGGGATATTGATTTTTATTATTACCATTTCTTTTTTTTTTTGTCTCTTTCCTCAGAAATGCCATCATAACGTCAATTTAAAAACTTAGAGCAAACTTGCACGAGTTTCGCCTTGTCAGGTTTGAATATTGAAAACACAAAACTTTCAATTGAATAAAAGGGAATGTAGAAAAAAATAGAAATTTAAACATTCCTTTTGACTAGAAATTACGTCAGCTATTTATTTTTCTTTGCCAAGAAATGTAAAACTTTTTTTTGATACTCATTAGAATAATTCTTGGTAATGACTTTGGCTAGAAAAATGCATATGTTCATTAGACGGCTAATGGTCTTGTTCCTTGTTAAAGGAATTTAAGCAAATTCTTTGCGACGTTTAATTAAATATTTAATTTTAGAACGACTTTAAATTTATTGAATAGTTTCATTAAGTTGGCTGTATGATGCAATAACAAACTGACACATTATACATCCTACAATTAAATACTTAAACCAGGGGTCGATAATCAAATGGCAACCCGCATCACGCGTTCCATTATATGGTATGGCAGAGTAGTAACAGTGGTACTCGAAGACTTATTGAAAGATTAAAATATTTAAAAACTAATAATTAACACTCTTTTCATACAATTTTATAGAAATTTGTTTTCTGTAAAAAAAATTCCTCTCAAACTTCTTTTTAAATGCATTTACTTAGTTAAATTACAATAGAAAATTATCTTGTAAAGAATAATCTTCATTGTTGTGTGTGCTACCTTTCTGAGGGAAGTGTAATCGCGAGATTTTGGAATTTGAGAAAACTTGCCATACAATATCTATAAAGAAACAATCAACTGCCCGGTGAGGGTTTGCTGCTTGAGAATGAAGATTTAGGGTAGAATTAAGCTTTTCTTTCTCCGATATTATGGGAAATTTCCAAGAAAATTTCCATATATACGCGATTTGGCTGTCGGATATAGTTGTAGGTTTTGATCAACCTATATTCGTGAGCAAATTTTTCTATTATAAGTATAAAATATCAAAATATATCTCAAAACTAACATATGCACCTAAAGCAACCTAATTTTGTTAGCGTCTTCAAGAGTAATATAATTCTAATATAGGTTACTTCGTAAAAAGGACCATAAATTCAAAAGCCACATTAAACAAATATACTGATTGTTTAATAATTATTTAGAATGAAATGATTCAAATTACTCATTTTCCTTTTATATCTAACGTAAATGAGAGATTGAACATGTAAAAAGTTTATTAACAATAAAAACTAAGTTTATACTTTTGTCTTAGTTTTTATACTATTTTTAAATTTCCACTACTTGGATTTGTACAAAAAATGAGCTCTACCAGTGTAAAATTCCCATAATAAGCCTATAAGTATCATTTTTCACCATTTCAAAATTTTCTTTGTTGGAAAAGTTGGAAGTGGCATGCAGGTTTTTTTCTTTCTGTATCAGATTGTGGCACTTTTAACAAAAAGGTTGGCCACCCCTGGACCTCCAGGGGCTCACTTTCTTTAGGTGAGTATAGGTGTCATAATCTCGAAGTACCCTAGTGATCTTTTCCTTTTTCCAAGGGGTTTACTGTTTTTGGTAAACACGGGTGTCACGATCCCGGGATACCCTAGTGATTCTTCTCTATTTTCGGCCCTCTTTCTTGCCATTCAAATTTCCCTTTTCTTCTTTTTGTGTTGAGACCACAGACCAATATTTTGTTATGATGAACATAGTTCAAATTATTCATTAATTCCCCCAATACAGGATACGTCGGACGAGGAAGTGCTGGAATACGATGCAGAGGAATACGCTTTGAATGAAATACCGTTGTCAAATCAATATTCTCGCCTTTTAACATCCACTCGTGTTAGAAACAGTAAAAGTGATTTTTATATGTGTCTTCAAAAGTTATGTGTGTGTGAATCTATATTTTAACCAGTTTTTCGCAATTTTTTATGTCTTATTGCGTTTTCACATTGATCTGTTTTAACCTTGTCTGACTTAGTGGGGTATCCCCCCCTTAAAATATCATGTGTTTTTACCTTATGAATTTTATTCGTATATTTTATGTGATATTATATCCTATGGTACTCTGTTACGGTGTTTTAGATATTATAAATCTTCATTTTTTAACATATGTTTGGCGTAGTATAGCCAGAAATGGCTCTTGTGCCAAAAAACTCCACACTCACTCACTGGCCAACCCTAGTCTAAACAATATTTGGCACAGTTTAGTCGAAATGGGTTGTTGCGCCAATAAATCCTACATTAATTCACACTAAATGTCTAAACATTATGCATAAAGATGGCTATTAAGAACAATTTATTTATTTAAATTATATCAGGATTATCACTTGCAGCGTAAAAACCTAATGTCATCAGCATATTTCAATACCACGTTTCTATGGTTTTTATAGCTTTCGGTTTAGCCGAAACCGATGGATTGTTTGGCGCAGTTTAGCCAGAATTCGCTCTTGTGCCATAAAACAAAGCACTCACTCACTCACTCACTTAGCCAAAATAGGCTCTTGGGCTATGAAACCATACACTCACTTCCTCACTATAGCTTTGGGTGTGGGACCAGTTTATCAAACATTCTTTCTCCTTTTCCGAACGTACCATGTCGAAAGATCTCTGCTTTTTACCTTTCAAAATTATATGAATATTAGTCATCTAGTTGACTCTTGATTTTGTTGAATTTTTATAAAAAGGTTTTCTTCGACTTTCTTACTTTAGTGTAGTGCGTTGATTTAGTAAACAAGGAATACATTCAAGTTTAGCTAGTAATAATTTCCAATTTTACATGTAACTAGGAAACATTTTCATAAAGTTGCTTCACTAAAATATTTTGATTATTAACGATTTACTTTGAAGCTGTATTACTGTTAAAAATAAAGTTCAACAAAAATCACCGAAGAAAATAAATCTTTTAAAAGTTTAATATACTTAGTGTTTTTTCCACATATTCATGATCTCCAAGCATACAAATAAAATTATGATCGGATTTCAAATTTATTTTAAAAAAAAAGGTCATAATGTTAAGGGCAGTATATCCAAAGTGGGCTCTTGTCACAATCACTCACTCATAAGAAAAAAGGTCATTTATTCGTATATGATAACACATTCTTTAAAATGTGCAGTACAAAATTTTAAGCTGCTACTACGAGAATAGAAAAAAAAACATTACTGCTATTTTTTGGAAGAAAAAAATTATTTTTCAGCTATTGCAATGCATTATCAGAAATATATAATTTCACTTTCAATTTGGTGGTAGCCCCCTAATTGTGAAAGTCATTGAAACTTCCTTAGAAAACATGGGTCACCCAAACGGTATAGTGGTTAGCGACGCTGACTTCGGTGCCGTAGGAACTGAGTTCGAATCCCGGAGAAGATTTAGATGTTTGTAAATGTATAGTACCTTTGCAGCATGGGGATACTCTAAACTACTCGAACCGGAAGTCCTCTCGTGTGGTTGGAGGAAGGGGAAGTGAGGTGGCAGGCCCCAGGGTTTTCTCCCTCTGTTTTGGGGTGGAACCGAGCAAAATCGTACTGTCACCTACATGGTGCTCAAAGCCAAGGCTTACGACAGGCGTAAAAATTCTAGCCCTTAGCCGCGATGAATTTCGCGGGCTTCGATCTGACTTCATCATGCAGGTCGCATTAGTCACAACAACAAAGAAATTTGGTTGGTATGATGTTCCTAACGTGCCCAAAGTTAAAACAATATTCGACAAGTACTCCTTTCATGAAATTCAAAAAAATATCTCAAATCTCTAATGACTTATGGCTAGATATTGTAAGTTAAAAGAATAAATATCAAAGTAGAATTACAACTGCTTCAATTTTTCTTCGAATAGTTTCTAAGAAAAGTCTGTATAAATATTTGTTTGCAAGAATTTTGAATGCCAATCGGTTTCGTAATTCTCTTAATTTTCTAAAATCCTATTTCTAATATGGTAAAGAATAATTCGAGTAATCACTTTTTCATTTTAAAGTACAATTTCGCATTCCTCGAAAACAACGAAGTAGCGTGTCAGTTTTACTGCGTTACAGAAAGAAAAGTAATTATTGCGCGCATAATACAAAAATATTCATTAAATTCAATGTCGTTTTACTTTGGTGTGATGTGTAGTAATTCTATCCTATAATTTAATTTAGGAATGTATAATTCTTTGACTTTTGAGTCGACATCATGTAGGGAAACTTAATGAAACTTTGGTATTTGATATTCTACTAGATGACAAGATTAAGTATTTTGGTCTTAATTGTAATTTAAGTGTTATTTGATTGTGTCGTTTGTTTGAAATTGAATACTCAAGTTACCGTATGCAATATTTGCAGCCGCAAAATTAGTTTATTCATTGCTTAAGGTATCCGACTATGTTCGGAACCATGATTTTAAAAAGGCGCATAAATGGATAATTGTCATGATATTTAGTGTCACTTAGATTAGAATCTATATAAATAAAGGAGAAAAGCGACTCACTCACTCACTGAATAATCACGATACCTCCGGAACTATTAAACCTACAGATTTGAAATTTGGTAGGTAGGTTTTCTTCATGGAGTAGACATCAGCTAAGGACGGATTTTGCAAAGATCGAACCCCAAGGGGCATTAAAGGGGTTTAAGGGGCGCTATAGATAATTATTTTCATTATTAAACTATTAGATCTACAGTCTTGATACTTGGTACAAAGATTTCTTTCATAAAGTAGAGATTCCCTACATATTGATTTTTATGAAAGTCGACCTCCAAGGGGCGTTGAGGGCGCTTAAAGGGCGCTATGCATAATTATTTCCATTTTTAAACTATTAGACGTGCAGTCTTGAAAAATTTGGTAAGCGTATTCCTTTCATAGAGTAGAGATCCGCTACAAAATGGGTTTTATGAAACTCGACCACCAAGTGGCGTTGTGGAGAAATAAGAGGCGTTGTATGCAATTAACTCCTTTTTTTAAACTATTAGACGTAAAATCTCGAAATTGAGTAAGCAGATTCCATTCATTTAGTAGATATCCGCTGTAATATGGGTTTTGTGAAAATCGTTTCCTAAGTGACGTTGCGGGGGCTTAAGGGGCGTTATAGATAATTATTTTCATTTTGAATCTATTAGACGTACAGTCTTAAAATTTGGTAAGCGGATTTCTTTCATGGCGTAGAGATCCGCTACAAAATAGTTTGGGGGGAAATTGATCCCCAAAGGTCACTGAGGGGGATTAAGGGGCGTAATAGATAAATATTTCCGCTTTTCAACTAATAGACCCACCTGCTTGAAAATTAGAGTGTATGTTCCAATCATGGAACAGAGTTCCTTTTACAAAGAGTTTTGCGAAAACGGACGCCTAAAGGATTGGGTTTGCGACGGATTAAGGTGTGTTATAGAAAAATTCTTGTTTTTGAATTTAACTTGTGACGAATCTGTACGGAACCTTTCCACTAATCTTCTTAGGCATCTTTCTGGGGAATATAAATTCGCGTTTATTTGCAATCAACTCCAAAAAGAGGTACTGGATATTTAAATTAGATAAGGTATTTAAGTCGAGAGTTGCGATATAGCAAGAGAGATGATGGTAGGCCATTGAGCCAGTAACTTTAAACGCATTACTAGAAGATTCAAGGAGATTAGATTCGTGAAGACGTCGTGCTGAGAGACGTACCAGAAAGCTGATATAAGCCAGCGGTAAATATAATTCAAAAACGCTTAAAGTAAGCGTCAGTTTGAGCGACTTAGTTAAAGTTAATGGAAGTAAGGAATTCGAATACGTGAGTTTCTCGGATCTCCTATTTCGGTAAACCTTACTTGATCTTGAGCTAAATTATTAATTAATTACATTCTTAGTAATTTAATTTAATATAAAGGCAAATATCTTTAAGCGACATAACATTATCGTATTATATGTTATCACAGATTTTTGGGAAAATTATAATAATAAATAAATATTATTATTATTCAAAATGGCTCTTAGTGGTTCTTTAACTCAAATTAATCTTGGTGTTCAAGGTGTGACCCAGGGAGGTCATCACAAACCCATTTGCTTGAAATTTGTTGAGCACGTTTCTTTAGTTGAATATAATTCCACCAAGAATGGATTTTACGGAAATCAACTCCAGGAGGAAGCGGGGAGAGTTATTGGGGCATATTGATAGACAAAATTTCCGTTTTCGAACTGCTAAGACTAATATAATAAAATTTGGTTTGTATGCTTCTTTTGTTGAATTGGAATCCGCTAAGAATTCTCTCAACGAGGTATTGATGATAAAAATTTCGTTTTTGCTCTGTTAGATTTAGACTTGAAATTTAGCACGCATCTTTATTTTATGGAGTAAAGATCTACTAAAAGTTGCTTTGTTGGAAATCTACTTGATTAATAGGTTAATTGAGCACAAAAAATCTTTCAACTTCTATTTTAGATATAAATAAAAATTAGATATTTTAATTTATGTCCTTTTTATATCAAGAGGCGAGAGTTACAGCTAGAAATTTATTTTTCAATACAATAGAATTCATACTGCTAGATATCAATAATTCATATATATGTAAACAGTATACATTTATACAACATCATTAAATACCCAGGGAAGCGGGTGGGTAACGGCTAGTACACGTATAAAATTGTTTTTTGAAAAAAAAAACTATTTAAATACAATATTTCGGCAAAAAATTAACTTAGAATAACATTTATTCACAGAATGTTCTCCTTTTGTGAAAACTGCTTCTATTATAATAATATTTTGTCTGTATATAGCTCAGACCTCTGTACAGAGGCTCAACTATGAATTTTGAAAAATTCACATTATTTTCAAAGTTACAACCAATTGAAATAATTATCGGCGTTTTTTTAAAAAAATTTCTCTTTTCTGTAGTCATAAAACATGGATAAACTCACTTCTAAGTTAGACATTTCCAGAATTCTACTTGAGCTTCTGTACAGAGGTCTGATCTATATACAGGCAAAATATTATTATAATCGAAGCATTTTTCACAATAGGAGAATATTTTGAAAATGGGTTATTCTATGTTCTTTTTTTGTCAAAATATTGTACTTAAAAAACTTTTCATTGTAATACTGTTCTTAAAACAGATTTATATACATTTTCTAATCTAAGTGACACTAAATATCATAAATATTATCCATTTATATGCTTTTGCAAAATCACGATTCCGGACGTAGTCGGATACCTTAAACTAACAATAATGTGCATTTTACATTATTTCTTAAGACTAAGTTCAATAAAACTTAATGATCCTCTATTTCTGTATTGATCTTATTTTCATTATCTTAAGTCTGTCACGGTTGAATTTTATTTAACCAAGAAAATATAGTTTTTCAGCGGAGCAGTAATTTGACGTAGCTGAAATATGGTCTGCGTATGATCTACACAACACATACGTGCTTACAAAATGTGTATAAAGCATAGAAATCATCGGAAAGCAGAAATTTATGCGGAAAATAGTTTTTTCATTCTTAAATAGTACTAGAAGAGAAGGTTGAGACACATTTGTATTGAAAACTGCAGAATCCAATAATGTTAAGCATAGGACAACACTTCTCAAACTGTGGGGCGCTCCTCCTTAGGGGTCATGGTAACCCTAGGAGACGGGCGCGAGCATATTAAAAAGTCGAAAAAACAGAATATTATTTTAAAAAAATTATTAATTTACTGAAACTAAACATGATACATTCTGACATATAAAAAAGAAATGAACAACATTTGCACTAATGTAATTCACTAATAAATGTATAAGTAGTGCACAATGCATTTTATAATTAATTTAACAATACTAAGTTAAGAAGAAGTTTAACAGTGACCCCACAGTGACCCCACAGACTTTTCATATATAAAATTATATGCGAACATTATAACGCTTATCTTAATAATTTGTACGGTTTCTAATGAATCCCTTAACTGCCGATTAAAAGTTTCACGATTCGCTCCCCAATGCTCCCATTTTGCGCGTATACAAACGTATGTGGGGTATTGGGGGGGAGGAAACAGGGAATAAATAAGAAAATCCTTCGCAAACCCTGTCAAGCTCATTTTAATGCATTTCAAAGCCTTCGGATTAATTGTATAGATAGCATTGAACAGAAAATATCGTTTTTCGGAAAGACGTACATATACGTCCGGGGAAATTTACACACTGACTGAGTGAGACGTTTATTTACGCCGGAAGCCCTTAATATGTTAAAGTTGTAGAGTAGCTATAGCGTCAAGTATCGTACTATCGAATTCATTACATTGTTATTGTATGGAGGGGGTGCGATGAAAATTATGATTAAATATTGGGTGGCAAGTATTGAAAGTTTGAGAAGCAGTGGCATGGGAGCATGGCCTGTGATTTAAATGCGGCGTTGTGTCAAACTTACTTCTCTTTGTATTAGTCATACTCGTTTTATGAGTAGTCTTCTGTTGTTGGGAGAAGATGCTCCTGAATGTCCTTCATGCAAGGTCTTGTATACTTTTGGTCACATTTTGTTAGATTGTTCTGTTTTTCATCATCTCATCACGCATCATTTTTTTCCTTTCATCTCTTTTAACCTTATCTGACTCGCTAGGGGAAACCTCCCACCAAAATATATTTTATTTCCGTTTTAATATTGGATAATGTTTAATTTCATATTTATATACTGTTCTTGTAAACATTTTATCTGTGATTGTTTGAATTTCATAAATACATATTAATTTTTTAATGTTTGGTACCGTTTAGCTGAAATCGGTTCTTGTGTCAAAACCCCAAACCCTTACTCACTCATTTTGAAACAATGAAGCTCGAAAATATCCTTTCAAATTTCAACAGAGATAAAGTTTGCATTGTGCAGGGTGTGCGTCGATAGATTGGTCAAACATATTTAAGGCTGTTTTCGGTTAATGTTAAAGAATAGGACCCGAATTTGAAACATTTTTTCAGATATAAAATAAATGAAAAAATAATATGATATTCTGACTTCACTATCCTTTAGAAAGCAACCTTTTTTATCTACTTCCCTTTTTGTAACAGAGGTGATTCTTTTTTTTCTGGTATAAAATGTGTTTCGCGTTTTTTCTCCTATACCGTCCTGTTAAATGGGTTATGCCTTCCCGTATTAAAATGAAAAAAAAAAGCATTCATGGAATACTTTGAAATTTTTAAAAACACTATATTGTTAACAGAGATACGAGCTATAATTCTACAAATTTCCTTGGAAATTGAGGCATTTTTACTGTCTAAAAATGTGCTTCGCGTTTACTTCAAGCTCTCCTACTTTTACCGAAAACAGCCTTAAAGCTCCAATGAAATCAAAAGAAAGGTATAATTTTGCAATACTTAAAGGGGAAATAAAACTTCAAGAGTTTGGTTTAAATTTGATCAAGTTTTTAAGTGCCACAACGGAAAAAAGGTGACTGACACCCACGGCTGCGCGAACGCGGTAGGGTGTCGTTGTCATCGTTCCGCGTGCTTCAAGACGCGACCGGACAGCAGAGACCTCGACGGAAAAAAGGTGACGAACACCCACAGCAGAGAGGTTGCGGTAGGATGTCGTTGTCATCGTGCCGCGTGCATCAAAACGCGACCGGACAGCAGAGTAGGGCCTTGACAGAAATATTGACGAACACCCACCGCCAAGCGGCTGCGGTTGTCGTTGTCATCGTTCCGCGTGCACCAAGACTCGACCGGACAGTAGAGTAGGGCCTCGACGGAAAATAGGTGACGAACACCCACCGCAGAGAGGCTGCGGTAGGATGTCGTTGTCATCGTTCCGCGTGCACCAAGACGCGACCGGACAGCAGAATAGGGCCTCGACGGAAAAAAGTAACGAACACCCATCGCCGCGCGGACGCGGTAGGATGTCTTTGTCATCGTCCGGCGTCCACCAAGACGCGACCAGACAGCAGAGTAGTGCCTTGACGGAAAAAAGTGACGAACACCTACCGCCGAGCGGCTGCGGTAGGATGTCGTTGTCATTGTTCCGCGTGCACCAAGAAGCGACCGGACGGAACAGTAGTACCTCGACGGAAAAAGGATACGAAAACCCACCGCCGCGCGTCCGCGGTACGATGTCGTTGTCATCGTTCCGCGTGCACCAAGACGCGACCAGACAGTAGAGTAGTGCTTCAACGGAAAAAGGGTGACGAACACCCACCGCCGCGCGAACGCGGTAGGATGTCGTTGTCATCGTTCCGCGTGCACCAAGACGCGACCGGACAGCAGAGTAATGCCTCGACGGAAAAAAAGGTGACGAACACCCACCGCCACGCGGACGCGGTAGGATGTCGTTTTCTTCGTTCCGCGTGCACCAAGACGCGACCGGACAGCAGAGTAGGGCCTCGACGGAAAAAAGGTGACGAACACACCGCTGCGCGGACGCGGTAGGATGTCGTTGTTATCGTTCCGAGTGCATCAAGATTAGACCGGACAGCAGAGTAATGCCTCGACAGAAAAAAAGTGACGAACACCCACAGCTGAGCGGCTGCGGTAGGATGTCGTTGTCATCGTTCCTCGAGCACCAAGACGTGACCGGACGGCATAGTAGTACCTCGATGGAAAGAAGGATACGAACACCCACCGCCGCGCGTCCGTGGTACAATGTCGTTGTCATCGTTCCGCGTGCACCAAGACGCGACCAGACAGTAGAGTAGTTCTTCAACGGAAAAAGGGTGACGAACACCCACCGCCGCGCGAACGCGGTACGATGTCGTTGTCATCGTTCCGCGTGCACCAAGACGCGACCGGACGGCACAGTAGTACCTCGACGGAAAAAGGATACGAACACCCACCGCCGCGCGTCCGTGGTACAATGTCGTTGTCATCGTTCCGCGTGCACCAAGACTCGACCAGACAGTAGAGTAGTTCTTCAACGGAAAAAGGGTGACGAACACCCACCGCCGCGCGAACGCGGTACGATGTCGTTGTCATCGTTCCGCGTGCACCAAGACGCGACCGGACAGCAGAGTAATGCCTCGACGGAAAAAAGGTGACGAACACCCACCGCCACGCGGACGCGGTAGGATGTCGTTTTCGTCGTTCCGCGTGCGTCAAGACGCGACCGGACAGCAGAGTAGGGCCTCGACGGAAAAAAGGTGACGAACACACACCGCTGCGCGGACGCGGTAGGATGTCGTTGTTATCGTTCCGAGTGCATCAAGATTAGACCGGACAGCAGAGTAATGCCTCGACAGAAAAAAAGTGACGAACACCCACATCCGAGCGGCTGCGGTAGGATGTCGTTGTCATCGTTCCTCGAGCACCAAGACGTGACCGGACGGCATAGTAGTACCTCGATGGAAAGAAGGATACGAACACCCACCGCCGCGCGTCCGTGGTACAATGTCGTTGTCATCGTTCCGCGTGCACCAAGACTCGACCAGACAGTAGAGTAGTTCTTCAACGGAAAAAGGGTGACGAACACCCACCGCCGCGCGAACGCGGTACGATGTCGTTGTCATCGTTCCGCGTGCACCAAGACGCGACCGGACAGCAGAGTAATGCCTCGACGGAAAAAAGGTGACGAACACCCACCGCCACGCGGACGCGGTAGGATGTCGTTTTCATCGTTCCGCGTGCACCAAGACGCGACCGGACAGCAGAGTAGGGCCTCGACGGAAAAAAGGTGACGAACACCCACCGCTGCGCGGAAGAGGTAGGATGTCGTTGTTATCGTTCCGAGTGCATCAAGATTAGACCGGACAGCAGAGTAATGCCTCGACAGAAAAAAAGTGACGAACACCCACAGCCGAGCGGCTGCGGTAGGATGTCGTTGTCATCGTTCCTCGAGCACCAAGACGTGACCGGACGGCATAGTAGTACCTCGATGGAAAGAAGGATACGAACACCCACCGCCGCGCGTCCGCAGTACGATGTCTTTGTCATCGTCCGGCGTCCACCAAGACGCGACCAGACAGCAGAGTAGTGCCTCGACGAAAAAAAAGACGAACACTCACCGCCGCGCGTCCGCGGTACGATGTCGTTGTCATCATTCCGCGTGCACCAAGACACGACCAGAAAGTAGAAATGCCTCAACGGAAAAAGGTGTCGAACACCTACCGCCGCTCAGGCGCGGTAGGATGTCGCTGTCATCGTTCCGCATGCACCAAAACGTGACCGGACATCAGAGTAGGGCCTCGACGGGAAAAAGGTGACGAACACCCACCACCACGCGGACGCGGTAGGATGTCGTTTTCATCGTTCCGCGTGCACCAAGACGCGACCGGACAGCAGAGTAGTGCCTCGACGGAAAAAAGGTGACGAACACAAACCGCTGCGCGGACGCGGTTAGATGTCGTTGTCATCGTTCCGTGTGCACCAAGACACGACCGGACATCAGAGTAGTGCCTCGACGTAAAAAAAAGTGACGATTACCCACCGCAGAGAGGCTGCGGTAGGATGTCGTTGTCATCGTTCCGCGTGCACCAAGACGCGACCGGACAGCAGAGTAGTGCCTCGATGGAAAAAGGTGACGAACACAAACCGCTGCGCGGACGCGGTAGGATGTCGTTGTCATCGTTCCGTGTGCACCAAGACGCGACCAGACAGCAGAGTAGTGCCTTGACGGAAAACAGTGACGAACACCTACCGCCGAGCGGCTGCGGTAGGATGTCGTTGTCATCGTTCCACGTGCACCAAGAATTGACCGGACGGAACAGTAGTACCTCGACGGAAAAAGGATACGAACACCCACCACCACGCGTCTGCGGTACGATGTCGTTGTCATTGTTCCGCGTGCACCAAGACGCGACCAGACAGCAGAGTAGTGCCTCAACGGAAAAAGGGTGACGAACACCCACCGCCGCGCGGAGGCGGTAGGATGTCGTTGTCATCGTTCCGCGTGCACCAAGACGCGACCGGAAAGCAGAGTAGGGACTCGACGGAAAAAGGTGACGAACACCCACCGCCGCGCGGACGCGGTAGGATGTCGTTGTCATCGTTCCGCGTGCACCAAGACACGACCGAAAAGCAGAGTAGTGCCTCGACAGAAAAAAGGTGACGAACACCCACCGCCGCTCAGGCGCGGTAGGATGTCGTTGTCATCGTTCCGCGTGCACCAAATCGTGATTGAACAGCAGAGTAGGGCCTCGACGGAAAAAAGTGACGAACACCCACTGAGCGGCTTTGGTAGGATGTCGTTTTCATCGTTCCGCGTGCACCAAGACGCGACCGGACGGCATAGTAGTACCTCGATGGAAAGAAGGATACGAACACCCACCGCCGCGCGTCCGTGGTACAATGTCGTTGTCATCGTTCCGCGTGCACCAAGACTCGACCAGACAGTAGAGTAGTTCCTCAACGGAAAAAGGGTGACGAACACCCACCGCCGCGCGAACGCGGTACGATGTCGTTGTCATCGTTCCGCGTGCACCAAGACGCGACCGGACGGCACAGTAGTACCTCGACGGAAAAAGGATACGAACACCCACCGCCGCGCGTCCGTGGTACAATGTCGTTGTCATCGTTCCGCGTGCACCAAGACTCGACCAGACAGCGACTTCAACGGAAAAAGGGTGACGAACACCCACCGCCGCGCGAACGCGGTACGATGTCGTTGTCATCGTTCCGCGTGCGAAGACGCGACCGGAAGCAGAGTAATGCCTCGACGGAAAAAGGTGACGAACACCCACCGCCACGCGGACGCGGTAGGATGTCGTTTTCGTCGTTCCGCGTGCGTCAAGACGCGACCGGACAGCAGAGTAGGGCCTCGACGGAAAAAAAGGTGACGAACACACCGCTGCGCGGACGCGGTAGGATGTCGTTGTTATCGTTCCGAGTGCATCAAGATTAGACCGGACAGCAGAGTAATGCCTCGACAGAAAAAGTGACGAACACCCACAGCCGAGCGGCTGCGGTAGGATGTCGTTGTCATCGTTCCTCGAGCACCAAGACGTGACCGGACGGCATAGTAGTACCTCGATGGAAAGAAGGATACGAACACCCACCGCCGCGCGTCCGTGGTACAATGTCGTTGTCATCGTTCCGCGTGCACCAAGACTCGACCAGACAGTAGAGTAGTTCTTCAACGGAAAAAGGGTGACGAACACCCACCGCCGCGCGAACGCGGTACGATGTCGTTGTCATCGTTCCGCGTGCACCAAGACGCGATCGGACAGCAGAGTAATGCCTCGACGGAAAAAGGTGACGAACACCCACCGCCACGCGGACGCGGTAGGATGTCGTTTTCATCGTTCCGCGTGCACCAAGACGCGACCGGACAGCAGAGTAGACGGAAAAAAGGTGACGAACAACACCGCTGCGCGGAAGAGGTAGGATGTCGTTGTTATCGTTCCGAGTGCATCAAGATTAGACCGGACAGCAGAGTAATGCCTCGACAGAAAAAAGTGACGAACACCCACAGCCGAGCGGCTGCGGTAGGATGTCGTTGTCATCGTTCCTCGAGCACCAAGACGTGACCGGACGGCATAGTAGTACCTCGATGGAAAGAAGGATACGAACACCCACCGCCGCGCGTCCGCAGTACGATGTCTTTGTCATCGTCCGGCGTCCACCAAGACGCGACCAGACAGCAGAGTAGTGCCTCGACGAAAAAAAGACGAACACTCACCGCCGCGCGTCCGCGGTACGATGTCGTTGTCATCATTCCGCGTGCACCAAGACGCGACCAGAAAGTAGAGTAATGCCTCAACGGAAAAAAGGTGTCGAACACCTACCGCCGCTCAGGCGCGGTAGGATGTCGCTGTCATCGTTCCGCATGCACCAAAACGTGACCGGACAACAGAGTAGGGCCTCGACGGAAAAAAGGTGACGAACACCCACCACCACGCGGACGCGGTAGGATGTCGTTTTCATCGTTCCGCGTGCACCAAGACGCGACCGGACAGCAGAGTAGTGCCTCGACGGAAAAAGGTGACGAACACAACCGCCGCGCGGACGCGGTAGGATGTCGTTGTCATCGTTCCGTGTGCACCAAGACACGACCGGACATCAGAGTAGTGCCTCGACGTAAAAAGTGACGATTACCCACCGCAGAGAGGCTGCGGTAGGATGTCGTTGTCATCGTTCCGCGTGCACCAAGACGCGACCGGACAGCAGAGTAGTGCCTCGACGGAAAAAGGTGACGAACACAAACCGCTGCGCGGACGCGGTAGGATGTCGTTGTCATCGTTCCGTGTGCACCAAGACGCGACCAGACAGCAGAGTAGTGCCTTGACGGAAAACAGTGACGAACACCTACCGCCGAGCGGCTGCGGTAGGATGTCGTTGTCATCGTTCCACGTGCACCAAGAATTGACCGGACGGAACAGTAGTACCTCGACGGAAAAAAGGATACGAACACCCACCGCCGCGCGTCCGCGGTACGATGTCGTTGTCATCGTTCCGCGTGCACCAAGACGCGACCAGACAGTAGAGTAGTGCCTCAACGGAAAAAGGTGACGAACACCCACCGCCGCGCGAACGCGGTAGGATGTCGTTGTCATCGTTCCGCGTGCACCAAGACGCGACCGGAAAGCAGAGTAGGGTCTCGACGGAAAAAAGGTGACGAACACCCACCGCCGCGCGGACTCGGTAGGATGTCGTTGTCATCGTTCCGCGTGCACCAAGACACGACCGAAAAGCAGAGTAGTGCCTCGACAGAAAAAGGTGACGAACACCCACCGCCGCTCAGGCGCGGTAGGATGTCGTTGTCATCGTTCCGCGTGCACCAAAACGTGATTGAACAGCAGAGTAGGGCCTCGACGGAAAAAAGTGACGAACACCCACTGAGCGGCTATGGTAGGATGTCGTTTTCATCGTTCCGCGTGCACCAAGACGCGACCGGACGGCATAGTAGTACCTCGACGGAAAAAAGGATACGAACACCCACCGCCACGCGTCCGCGATACGATATCGTTGTCATCGTTCCGCGTGCACCATGACGCGACCGGACAGCAGAGTAGTGCCTCGACGGAAAAAAAGGTGACGAACACCTACCTCCGCGCGTCCGCGATAGGATGTCGTTGTCATCGTTCCGCGTGCTCCAAGACGCGACCGGACAGCAGAGTAGTGCCTCGACGGAAAAAAAGTGACGAACACCTACCGCCGAGCGGCTGCGGTAGGATGTCGTTGTCATCGTTCCGCTTGCAACAAAACGTGACCGCACAGCATAGTGCAATGTCTGTAGTGGCCCCACTCCGGGCTGGAGAGAAAGTTACTAGTGGAAGAGGGATATGTATACACAACTTCATGATGCAACATGTACTTCAGCCTCGAACCCTTCCAAGTTTCAACAAATAAGAAAACTGGTATTAAACAGAGTAAAGATACGTTCAATAAAATACCAAATCCATACTCAATAATAGTTCAGAAAATATATAAAATTTTTTTGAAACAGCAAAAAGAGAGAGAGAGAGATAGTCTTAGAGTAGTCGCATTAACTTTTTTCCTGAAAAAAATACGAATCGGGTATGATTGGAAATAATTTTCTATCGAATAATTATATCTTTAATGAAAATTGTATTTAATTATATATAACAAAAAATTAGTAATGCAATATTTTATCAAAAATAATTATACTTGTTCAATTGAGGGAAGAGCGGAGACAATAGACTTATGATATTTTAAGTATGACACATATACTTGTGATTTCAAAATACTTAAAAACCGTTGAAGAACAGCGTCAATAACAGTTCCACTGTTAGCAGTCGAAACATTCTAATTTGTGTTCATTTCGAGCTTGAGTTCATCTTTCATAAAAGCTTTGAGCTGCTCAGCTTTTGGCAAACTGAAGTTAAAATCACCACTCAAAATCACGGGAAGCGAGTGATATTTTTTTTTAAAAGAGCAGAACCACCTTCGTTATATGGTAAAAGTACAAAATGCAGGAAATCTTTAATTTTTTTTAACCGTTTGAATCGAAGAAATGTATACGACCACCGAAATCACTGTTTGTCCATTTTCAAATATCATTCTGCTGCACTTATGTCCCCTAATATTATGACTAAGGCTCCCTTCACACCAAACGATTCAGAGTCTGTAGCAATCTTTCCAATTCACAGCGATTCTGAATGAACAGAGATTTATATTTGCCTTCACACCGCCACGGGTCAGTCATTCTTCCATCAGTTGCTGTCGAACATGGACGCTGTTTTTCATACTTTAAGACGATTAACGTTTCAAGCTATTAATTTCACAACTGTATTTTCATTTATTTTGAAGTTGAAATACATAAAACAAAAAATGTAAGAACGGTTTTATTTATTTTTTTATATTTTGCCTGTTAGTATATCAAGGGTAATTATAGTCTGAAAAGTAGTAACAAATAATAAATTTGTATTGTGTAACTAAATAAAAACGCAATTACATTTACAAAAAATATATCTAATGTTTTTAATATTAATGTTTATATTCTACAGCTTTTGTAGCATATAGCAACTTGTAGTTTTTTGATTATGTATTTAAAAATGGTTTTCTAATACATTAATGAATTAAAAATTTTACATGCCATTTACATTTTGTTAGTTTTATATAACAAAATTTGAGACCATGTAGTAATAAAATGGAATCTTTTTTTAAAAATTAAAATTATCGACTATATTGGTGTTTTGTTTTATTTTAGTATTCTTATAAATACTTAATTTTTTTCTCCCAAAATTAAATTCTTATCAAATTGATCTCTGAAGCTATTTCAAACATTCTTCAGAATATTCCTCCGCCCCACGAACAAAAACCATTTTGCTTTAAAGTATTATTAAGTAAAGAATAAAGTGTTCACAAATTTCTAAATTTGAAAGAATACATGCAAAATTAATTTTATTTGCGCAAGATTATTAGGGATAAAATACAACCTACACACTCGGCGACAAGAACTAGAGTTAGTTTACATAATGAAAAAGAATACTATGAATACCAAAAATGTAAGCGCCATCTATTGGCATAAAAACAAACTCATGCTAACCCTAACAAGAACATTAAAATCTTTAAATATCTAAAATTAGCTTCTTTAATAGAAACTGTGTGATATAATCACTAATAATATAAAAAACAATAAAAATCAACACTATTTGTTTCAATGCAGTTTTTCTTTAAGAAATAGCTCTCGGCTGCTGGTGAATCAAGGAAGAAAATCTGACCTGCCGAATCACGCGTAAGTCAGAATGACGGCGGATTGAACCGGTTTCGGTTGGTGTGAATGCGGAAGCGAATCTTAGCTTATTTGAGTGGGAAATTACGACGCCGAATCCTGGTCGATCAGACAAATTTGATGGTGAATGAATAGGAGTCGTTTGGTGTGAAGGGAGCCTAACGGATTTAGAGTCAAGCGCTCGAGTGCTTGATCGCTACTAGAGTTGGACCCCATGCGAGGGGAGCGAAAAGACACAGCCACGCACGCTCATTGGTCAATTCAAGTAGTACGCGCGCTTACGTCACATCCTGTTACACACATCCGTCCTTTTTCACGAAATCACTCCCAACAAATATCCAGCACAACCGAGAGGAAAGATGTTACACAAATATATTTATCAAATTGCAACTGAATGCCGCCCCGGGATAGGGTCCGGTTTGTCCGGCTCTAGAGCCGTCCCTGACGTCATATTTTAAAGCTACACGATGACCATTGGTGATGGACCTCGTAGTTTTGAGCCTCTATCAATGATCTGGAATCCCACTCTCTAAAACCCACTCTAATCACTCCAATACCCTAGAACTTTGGACTTCAACAGATTAAAAACGCATCAGTCCCCCTCCCATATGTAATGAATCCTCAGAGGTCAAGACTTGACTCGCAACGCGACACATAGAACGCGCGGGTCCTGGACTACTTTGTTCTACAGACTGTTCACATCATTCTCGTGAAATTTAATTAATCGAATTTAACCAAACACCATAAAAAATTAATCAACGGCAGTACAATCGACGACACAGTGATAACATTCATCACGAGTTCGACACGAATTCGACACTAGACTTGTACTTGTTCTCCTTGTAACGTTCCAATTTGATAGTTGGTTAAAGATGTTTTTCAAAAAGTTTTCAAAATAAATACAATCGGACCTCTATATAACGAAGTCGCTAAATCCCGGAAGAGTTCGCCATATGGAAAATTCGTTATATAGAGGTTCATCTTTTAATATACTTTATAAACCACATAAAACTAATTTTAAATTCATAAACACTATACATTATAAAAATTATTCACACCTTTTTTAAAAATTAATATACAATTGTTTTATATATCTTACCCATCAAAAAGAAAGAAAAAAAAAAAAAAGGAAAGAAAACAAGATAAAAGAATGTCGGAGAATTCACTGCATTTTCAATATTAAGAAAATAATTTTATACTAAAATTAATGAATTTAGATGACATTTTATAATTTAAAGAATACAAGTAATATTACATACATTTTATAATTAGAACACGATGACACGAGACAACTCCACTGAGGGTGAAAGAGGATATCGAAGAGGTTTCTAGTGAACTGGGCAATGGGGTTTAAAGGTTGCACTTCTTGTGGATGAAACGTACAGAACTCTATTGTTCTCGGCGAGTTGGGATCTAATAAAACCAGTTCAAGATTTATTACTACCATAAAAAATGTTAAAGAGAGAATAACTTGAAATTTTTTCAGAAATACTTTGAGAAAAGGGAGGACAAACATTGAATCACATAAGAAAAAGTTCGTTGCAAAGAAAATGCACTTCGCTATAGAGCGCACATTTTTCGAATAAAATCGTTAAATGTTCAAGGTTCCAAGAAAAAGTTTGCTCTATAGAAAAATTCGCAATATAGAGGTTCGACTGTACTTATATTATCTCGGTTTTTAAAACCAAATGCGATTTGTTTAACTGCGGGCGTTGTTATTGTTAACAAGTCTGTACTTTTAAAAAAGGAAAGTTTCTGCAAAAAACACAGAAGATAACAACAACGAAGTGCACAAACCGATTGGCTGGAAATGCGTGATTGCACTTATGGAACTGACACACGTCGCATGAATTTAGCTTATTAAAAATTTAAGCATTATTGCTTTTGTGTGATAGGTTAAAGGTACCAATTTTATCCAACCATTGCAGGGGAGGTAGGGAGTGAGTGAATATTAACGTCGCAGTGTTCAGCTGCACGAGGGCTTTCGGCGACGGATCACGTCATTTTGAACCATGGTCAAGTGACGTGGACGACACCTGAGCTAGTACGCTCCACTACCACACCACACAAACGGGAGGATGTTTGAGCTGTCGACAGATTTAACGTGCATCGCTCCCCTCTACACGGTGGGTCTTCAACGGTACTTGGTTCGAACTCATAACACGCCGGACACGAGTCCTTTACCTTGACCACTGGACTACCGAGGAAATACACCCTTATGAAGAAGAAGGAAATGCTACTTGTGAATGTTCGTGACGTATATCAGGGGAGTTTGGAATAATTAATAAATAAAATGATCTCTCTCTCTCGTTTCCTTATGCTCTTAGTTAATTCTTTTTGAAAATTCCTGAACTTTCTAGAACAACTTGGGAATGATGTGTGCAAATACAGAAAAGAGAGGATTTCTGTATAAGCTGAGATGAATAGTTAAACACAAGCGGGGAGATTCTGTTCTTGTGAGTAATCTAATAACAGCTGAATTGACATGGTCCTGAAGATCAAATAAATAAGCTATCGTTATACTAAGATAGCATGCTAGAAATTATACACTTCAGTTGGAGCAATAGCATTCTTTTAAATAATTGTTGCTTATCCCTTGGTATAGGAAAGCGTACACCTGGTTTAAAAGACCTCGTCACAGAAGTCATTCGAAAATCTTCTGTTCAACCATCAAATACCTCCAAAAAACACCGAGACAAGCAATATGCTATTCTAATGTCATCATTAAACACATAAAATTACCAGTCACTCCAATCGGTTGATTCAGGATGTAAATAAATTCTTGTGAAAAAAGCAGCACTGGGGAAAAGGTGATAACGAGAACCACTGGTCACATTCATTGGAATCTCATAAAAATAAATTCTTAACTCCTCCGAAGAGGGTGGTATTTAAAGTTTGAAAGTCAAACTATGGTTACATTAGTTAAATTAAATGTACCATGTATCTCCAATCAGAGAGATCAACAGAACATATCAATAAAATGTAATTAATGCGGTAAAGAAGGCGGTGCTTTAAAAAATAAAAGTCTCTCTATGACAATATTGGTGAAAAAAATTGCCTTACATCCGATATGAATTTTGATTTCAATCTGAACAATAAAATTGTGAGATCGTCTAAGAGAAGGTGGTACTTTAAAAATAGAGGCCGAACAATTGTTTAAATTGATCGGAACTTCCGTCCAATCAGTGCTTTCTTCAGAATTGGAGCAATTAAATTTAACTAAACAAAGAAGGAAGTACTTTTGAAATAAAACCAATCTATGATGATATTGAATAAAATAACGGTATATACAACCAATCAACGCTTTGTTGCACAATTTTTAAGCAATAAAATCATTAAATCCCTTTAAGAGGGCGGAACTATTAATGAAAAGTCCTAACTATGATTACACCGGTTAATGAGTTATGACCTACATCCAATCACCTCTGTCGTCAGAATTTGAACAATAAAGAAGGCGGTACTTTAAGAGGAAATGATTAACTATTCCTACATTGGTGTAATTTACTGAGACTTTCATCCAATCAAAGGTTACATTTGAATTGGAGCAATGAAATTTAATTACTGTTCTAAGGAAGGCGGTACTCGTAAGGTAAATGTAAGGGAATCTGGTGTTCCATTGCTAAAATTAAATGTGGATTTTATCCAATCAGCTCTGCAGTTAGTATAAACAAGTGTTACAAAGAATACGATATTCAACTAAAAGGCAATCTGTGGTGATTTACATCAAACTAATGCTTTTTTGAGCAATTTCTACAGTAAAATCATGGAATTATTGAAAGAAGGCGGTACTTTAGACCTAACTATGGTTACGTTGGTTGAGTTTATTCACACTTACACCCAATTATAGCGCTTTCATTAGAATCAGAGCAATACAATTTTAATGAATGTTCTAAAGAGAGCGGTACTTTAAACATGTAAGGGAATCTAGAGTTCCATTAGTTGAATTCAAGGTGGATTTTATCCGATCAACACTGGTCATTAGTATGTGGGTAAATACAGTTTTAAGAAATTGCCTTTTTTTAAGGATAAATTCGATAGTTGTTTATATCTATCGATTCAAATAATTATTAGTTATGTATTCAATGGATAGATTTTGAATGATCCATTGTAGGCTAAACAAAAATGCTACACTCATTTGGGTTGGGACGGTTGTCTACGTTGTAAAATGCGCACATTCAATTGTGTACTTTGTATTGACTACGTGTTCCAAACTGTAAGGATGTCCGTCATGTAATTTTTTTCGGAACATTTTTATAGAAATCAAGCTGTTGCCCACAATTAATTTCATAGAGCATTTTACATTAGCATCACAGTTTAGAGCACTTTTTACATAAAATCCTTACTGAACAAGCGTTGAAAACTTTCTTTGGGTTTTTTATCACGAGTAAAACTTTGACTTGTTCATTTGTCATTTATTTTTTACCTTGATTTGAATATCCAAATTATTTCTTTTTACTTCTAATGGGGCTGTGGATTGGTATTTTAATATTGCAGACCTTGTGTCAACCTTCCCTGCGTGCTCTTTTCAGTGCGACACACAATACAGGTAGTATACTAATCGTCGCAAGTGCTTTTTCGGCCCAATTTTCTTCCCAGAGGAAGGAACCAGAGTTCTGACGATGCAAAACCGTACTAGGAATTTAATTTTGAGAAAAATCGCCCCCCAAAAAGAGGCGTTCAAGGGATATTTAACATACTCCACAATCATAAGACGTGGACGCTGTCGATTTCCACCGACTTGGACCGGGTGCGAACCCGACAACTAGTTATACTTAAAAATGCAATATCCGCCTATTCAATTAAAATTATAGTGTTATAATTAACTACTAACCACAGACAAACTATGCAGATATGTCCAAATGATGTAGTGTGAAAGACAAAGTTTATTTACTTTAAGTATCAGAGCTGATAAAAGAGCATTTATTTGGAAAAAAGATCAAATTCTTACTACCAAATGTGCATAATAAAATAATAAAAAGAACATTAAAATAAAGAGAGATTTATAACAACCTCTCCCTTCATAACTTAATTTTATTCTGAAATAAAAAAATAGGCATTATGCTGATCAGTGGAATTAATTAGAAGCGAGCACGTTGCGTAGCCAAAACAAAACAAAAAGTTCTTTCACAAACAAAAGATAGATATATGCGGACGTCGGCTTTTTTTTGCAGCGCAAGCTAGAATTGCTCGCAGATGGATGAATTTTTCCTACTTAGTTGACAAATATCGTTATATTTTGGACACTTCATACAATATCTTTATAAATTAAAGTCTATGCTATAAATTATAGCCTATGTGCTATTCTGCTGTATAAGCTATATTACTGTAAAGTTTCGTTAAAATCCATTCAGTTGTTTTTACGTGAAAGACCCACAAAGATACTCACAAAATTTCGTATTTATAATATATATTAGATTACTTCAAAATAAAACTTTATTATACAATTCAATACATGTAAGAAAAAGAATTAACTTCTAACGCGTGTTCACACTGATACACGCTTTCTTTTTTTCCAGGCTCGATATTCTCTCATGTAATCTGATAGATATTTGGCAGCAGCACTTGATTAATTTGCATTATTTTTTCTGTTTTTTATCACTTTCACGACTGCACTTGCTGCTAGTTTTCTTTTTTTTTCTTTCACGAAACTCTTTTCGCCTTTCTGCATTTGATTTAGGCATCCTGACTAGAATTAATAATAATTCAACGCAAATGAAAATTAAAGAAATAAATTAGCCACCGAACACATCGCCATGTAGTCAACAATCTAAAGAAAATTTTAAAAAGGCCCGCTTTTGCTGCGATAGCTATTTTGTCTACACCGTAATGCTCACATTAAAACTGATACGACCGCTGATAATATTCCCGGGTCTAGAGAAAAGGATCCCTAATCGGAAGATGGGCAAGTTGACCAGTCGGAGAAGTCGGGAATTATTCAACTTTTCATCGATATGACACAAATCACGTGGTGTCCCGGCTCACCCCCCACCTTTCTCTTTTCTTCTTCTTGCTCTCTCCTTACCATGACAAGGATTCGTGGTGGGATGCGGGGAGGGAACTACTTCCGTTCGCTTATTCACTTCTACGCCAACCTGGGCAATTTTCTCATTCAGTCTCGAGCCCAAAAAAGTTTCACTTCAAAACCGTTACGACCAGTCGGCAGGCTGTAATTTTCAGTTTTCCACATGCACCAAAACACGACCAGTGGCTCGAGTGCGTCACAAGACTTTGCTCTCGAGTCGACGGCACAATGTCGTGCCTTCACGCAAAAAAAGGTGACGAACACCCGCCGCAGCGCAGCCGCGGCAGGATGTCGTTGCCAGCTTTCCGCGTGCATATAAACACTATGCTCTTGTTTTTTATTCATAACTAATTCCTGGAATAATATTGCAAAATTTGAAGTTATCATTTCTATCGTCTGGACATAAGAACACATACTTTTTTAAAACTATGATTTATTTCAGAGAAAGCACTTTGCTTTTGTCGTTGGAATCATTCCGCGTGGACCAAGACGCGACCGGACAACAGAGTAGTGCCTCGGCGGAAAAAAAGTGACGAACACATACCACCGAGCGGCTGCGGTAGGATGATGTTGTCATCGTTCCGCGTGCACCAAGACGCGACCGGACAGCAGAGTAGTGCCTCGACGGAAAAAAAAGTGACGAATACCCACCGCTGAGCGGCTGCGGTAGGATATCCTTGTCATCGTTCAGCGTGCACCAAGACGTGACCGGAGATCAGAGTAGTAGGATGTCGTTGTCATCGTTCCGCGGGCACCAAGACGCGACCGGACCGTAGAATTGTGCCTCGACGGAAAAAGTGACGAACACCCTCCGCCGAGCGGCTGCGGTAGGATGTCGTTGTCATCGTTCCGCGTGCACTAAGACGCGACCGGACATCAGAGTAATGCTTCGACGGAAAAAAGGTGACGAACACCCACCCCCGAGTGGGTGCCGTAGGATGTCGTTGACATCGTTCCGCGTGCACCAAGACGCGACCGGACCGTAGAATTGTGGCTCAACGGGAAAAAAAGTGACGAACACCCTCCGCGGAGCGGCTGCGGTAGGATGTCGTTGTCATCGTTCCGCGTGCACCAAGACGCGACCGGACAGCAGAGTAGAGCGCCGACGGAAAAAAAGTGACTAATACCCACCGCCGAGCAGGTGCCGTAGGATGTCGTTGTCATCGTTCCGCGAGCACCAAGACGCAAACGGACCGAAGAATTGTGCCTCGACGGAAAAAGGTGACGAACACCCACCGCTGAGCGGATGCGGTAGGATGTCGTTGTCATCGTACCGCGTGAACAAAGACGCGACCGGGCATCAGAGTAATGCTTCTAAGGAAAAGGTGACGAACACCCACCGCCGAGCGGGTGCCGTAGGATGTCGTTGTCATCGTTCCGCGTGCACCAAGACGTGACCGTACAGCAGAGTATTGCCTCGACGGAAAAAAAGTGACGAATACCCACCGCTGAGCGGCTGCGGTAGGATGTCGTTGTCATCGTTCCGCGTGCACTAAGACGCGACCGGACATCAGAGTAATGCTTCGACGGAAAAAAGGTGACGAAAACCCACCGCCGAGCGGGTGCCGTAGGATGTCGTTGTCATCGTTCCGCGTGCACTGTAGACGCAACCGGACATCAGAGGAATGCTTCGACGGAAAAAGGTGACGAAAACAGACCAGTGCGCGGATGCATTAGGATATCATTGTCATCGTTCCGCGTGCACCAAGACGCGACCGGACAGCAGAGTAGTGCGCCGACGGAAAAAAGTGACGAATACTCACAGATGAGCGACTGCGGTAGTATGTCGTTGTCATCGTTCCGCGTGCACTAAGACGCGACCGGACATCAGAGTAATGCTTCGACGGAAAAAGGTGATCAACACCCACCGCCGCGCGGACGTGGTAGGATGTCATTGTCATCGTTCGCGTGCTCCAAGACGCGACCAGACAGCAGAGTAATGCTTCGACGGAAAAAAGTGACTAATACCCACCGCCGAGCAGGTGCCGTAGGATGTCGTTGTCATCGTTCCGCGTGCACTAAGACGCGACCGGACATCAGAGTAATGCTTCGACGGAAAAAAGTGACGAACACCCACCGCCGAGCGGGTGCCGTAGGATACAGCTGTCATCGTTCCGCGTGCACCAAGACGTGACCGTACAGCAGAGTATTGCCTCGACGGAAAAAAAATTGACGAACACCCTTTGCCGAGCAGCTGCGGTAGGATGTCGTTGTCATCGTTCCGCGTGCACTAAGACGCAACCGGACATCAGAGTAATGCTTCGACGGAAAAAATTGACGAAAACCCACCGCCGAGCAGGTGCCATAGGATGTCGTTGTCATCGTTCCGCATGCACTAAGACGCAACCGGACATCAGAGGAATGCTTCGACGGAAAAAAGGTGAAGAACACCCACCGGTGAGCGGACGCATTAGGATATCAATGTCATCGTTCCGCGTGCACCAAGACGCGACCGGACGGCACAGTAGTACCTCGACGGAAAAAAGGATACGAACACCCACCGCCGCGCGTCCGTGGTACAATGTCGTTGTCATCGTTCCGCGTGCACCAAGACTCGACCAGACAGTAGAGTAGTTCTTCAACGGAAGAAGGGTGACGAAAACCCACCGCCGCGCGAACGCGGTACGATGTCGTTGTCATCGTTCCGCGTGCACCAAGACGCGACCGAAAAGCAGAGTAGGGCCTTGACGGAAAAAAGGTGACGAACACCCACTGCCATGCGGACGCGGTAGGATGTCGTTTTCATCGTTCCGCGTGCATCAAGATTAGACCGGACAGCAGAGTAATGCCTCGACAGAAGAAAAGTGACTAACACCCACAGCCGAGCGGCTGCGGTAGGATGTCGTTGTCATCGTTCCTCGAGCACCAAGACGTGACCGGACGGCATAGTAGTACCTCGATGGAAAAAAGGATACGAACACCGACCGCCGCGCGTCCGCAGTACGATGTCTTTGTCATAGTCCGGCGTCCACCAAGACGCGACAAGACAGCAGAGTAGTGCCTCGACGAAAAAAAGACGAAAACTCACCGCCGCGCGTCCGCGGTACGATGTCGTTGTCATCATTCCGCTTGCACCAAGACGCGACCAGAAAGTAGAGTAATGCCTCAACGGAAAAAAGGTGACGAACACCCACCGCTGCGCGAAAGCAGGAGGGTGTCGTTGTCATCGTTCCGCGTGCTTCAAGACGCGACCGGACAGCAGAGTAGGACCTCGACGGAAAAGGTGACGAACACCCACAGCAGAGAAGTTGCGGTAGGATGTCGTTTTCATCGTTCCGCGTGCACCAAGACACGACCGGACAGCAGAATAGTGCCTCGACGGAAAAAAGTGACGAACACCTACCGCCGAGCGGCTGCGGTAGGATGTCGTTGTCATCGTTCCGCGTGCACCAAAACGTGACCGGACAGCAGAGTAGTGCCTCGACGGAGAAAGGGATACGAACATCCACCGCCGCGTGTCCGCAATAGGATGTCGTTCTCATCGTTCCGCGTGCTCCAAGACGCGACCGGACAGCAGCGTATTGCCTCGACGGAAAAAAAAGTGACGAACACCCACCGAGCGCCTGCGGTAGGATGTCGTTTTCATCGTTCCGCGTGCACCAAGACGCGACCGGACGGAACAGTAGTACCTCGACGGAAAAAAGGATACGAACACCCACCGCCGCGAGTCCGCGGTAGGATGTCGTTGTCATCGTTCCGCGTGCACCAAGACGCGACCAGACAGTAGAGTAGGGCCTCGACGGAAAAAGGTGACGAACACCCACCGCCGCGGGGACTCGGTAGGATGTCGTTGTCATCGTTCCGCGTGCACCAAGACACGACCGAAAAGCAGAGTAGTGTTTCGACGGAAAAAGGTGTCGAACACTCACCGCCGCTCAGGCGCGGTAGGATGTCGCTGCCATCGTTCCGCATGCACAAAGACGCAACCGGACATCAGAGGAATGCTTCGACGGAAAAAAGGTGAAGAACACCCACCGGTGCGCGGACGCATTAGGATATCAATGTTATCGTTCCGCGTGCACCAAGACGTGACCGGACGGCACAGTAGTACCTCGACGGAAAAAAGGATACGAACACCCACCGCCGCGCGTCCGCGGTACAATGTCGTTGTCATCGTTCCGCGTGCACCAAGACTCGACCAGACAGTAGAGTAGTTCTTCAAAGGAAGAAGGGTGACGAAAACCCACCGCCGCGCGAACGCGGTACGATGTCGTTGTCATCGTTCCGCGTGCACCAAGACGCGACCGAAAAGCAGAGTAGGGCCTTGACGGAAAAAAGGTGACGAACACCCACCGCCACGCGGACGCGGTAGGATGTCGTTTTCATCGTTCCGCGTGCACCAAGACGCGACCGGACAGCAGAGTAGGGCCTCGACGGAAAAAAGGTGACGAACACACACCGCTGCGCGGACGCGATAGGATGTCGTTGTTATCGTTCCGCGTGCATCAAGATTAGACCGGACAGCAGAGTAATGCCTCGACAGAAAAAACGTGACTAACACCCACAGCCGAGCGGCTGCGGTAGGATGTCGTTGTCATCGTTCCTCGAGCACCAAGACGTGACCGGACGGCATAGTAGTACCTCGATGGAAAAAAGGATACGAACACCGACCGCCGCGCGTCCGCAGTACGATGTCTTTGTCATAGTCCGGCGTCCACCAAGACGCGACAAGACAGCAGAGTAGTGCCTCGACGAAAAAAGACGAAAACTCACCGCCGCGCGTCCGCGGTACGATGTCGTTGTCATCATTCCGCTTGCACCAAGACGCGACCAGAAAGTAGAGTAATGCCTCAACGGAAAAAAGGTGACGAACACCCACCGCTGCGCGAAAGCAGGAGGGTGTCGTTGTCATCGTTCCGCGTGCTTCAAGACGCGACCGGACAGCAGAGTAGGACCTCGACGGAAAAAAGGTGACGAACACCCACAGCAGAGAAGTTGCGGTAGGATGTCGTTTTCATCGTTCCGCGTGCACCAAGACGCGACCGGACAGCAGAATAAGGCCTCGACGGAAAAAAAGTGACGAACACCTACCGCCGAGCGGCTGCGGTAGGATGTCGTTGTTATCGTTCCGCGTGCACCAAAACGTGACCGGACAGCAGAGTAGTGCCTCGACGGAGAAAAGGGATACGAACACCCACCGCCGCGTGTCCGCAATAGGATGTCGTTCTCATCGTTCCGCGTGCTCCAAGACGCGACCGGACAGCAGCGTATTGCCTCGACGGAAAAAAAAAAGTGACGAACACCCACCGAGCGGCTGCGGTAGGATGTCGTTTTCATCGTTCCGCGTGCACCAAGACGCGACCGGACGGCAGAGTAGTACCTCGACGGAAAAAGGATACGAACACCCACCGCCGCGAGTCCGCGGTACGATGTCGTTGTCATCGTTCCGCGTGCACCAAGACGCGACCAGAAAGTAGAGTTGTGCTTCAACGGAAAAAGGGTGACGAACACCCACCGCCGCGCGAACGCGGTAGGATGTCGTTGTCATCGTTCCGCGTGCACCAAGACGCGACCGAAAAGCAGAGTAGGGCCTCGACGGAAAAAATGTGACGAACACCCACCGCCGCGAGGACTCGGTAGGATGTCGTTGTCATCGTTCCGCAAGCACCAAGACCGACCGAACAGTAGAGTAGGGCCTCGACGGAAAAAGGTGTCGAACACTCACCGCCGCTCAGGCGCGGTAGGATGTCGTTGCCATCGTTCCGCATGCACTAAGACGCAACCGGACATCAGAGGAATGCTTCGACGGAAAAAAGGTGATGTCGTTGGAATCATTCCGCGTGGACCAAGACGCGACCGGACAACAGAGTAGTGCCTCGGCGGAAAAAGGTGATGAATACCCTCCGCCGAGCAGGTACCGTAAGATGTCGTTGTCATCGTTCCGCGTGCACCAAGACGCGACCGGACAGCAGAGTAATGCGCCGACGGAAAAAAGTGACGAAGACCCACCGCTGAGCGAATGCGGCAGGATGTCGTTGGTGTCGTTCGCATGCACCAAGACGCGACCGGACAGCAGAGTAAAGCGCCGACGGAAAAAGTGACTAATACCCACCGCCGAGCAGGTGCCGTAGGATGTCGTTGTCATCCTTCCGCGTGCACTAAGGCGCAACCGGACATCAGAGTAATGCTTAGACGGAAAAAAGGTGACGAACACCTACCACCGCGCGGACGCCGTAGGATGTCATTGTCATCGTTCCGCGTGCACCAAGACGCGACCGGACAGCAGAGTAGAGCACCGACGGAAAAAGTGACGAACACCCACCGCCGCGCGGACGCGGTAGGATGTCATTGTCATCGTTCGCATGCACCAAGACGCGACCGGACAGCAGAGTAAAGCGCCGACGGAAAAAAGTGACTAATACCCACCGCCGAGCAGGTGCCGTAGGATGTCGTTGTCATCGTTCCGCGTGCACTAAGGCGCAACCGGACATCAGAGTAATGCTTAGACGGAAAAAAGGTGACGAACACCTACCACCACGCGGACGCCGTAGGATGTCATTGTCATCGTTCCGCGTGCACCAAGACGCGACCGGACAGCAGAGTAGTGCGCCGACGGAAAAAAGTGATGAATACCCTCCGCCGAGCAGGTACCGTAAGATGTCGTTGTCATCGTTCCGCGTGCACCAAGACGCGACCGGACAGCAGAGTAGTGCGCCGACGGAAAAAAGTGACGAAGACCCACCGCTGAGCGAATGCGGCAGGATGTCGTTGGTGTCGTTCCGCGTGCACTAAGACGCGACCGGACATCAGAGTAATGCTTCGACGGAAGAAGGTGACGAACACCCACCGGTGCGCGGACGCGGTAGGATGTCGTTGTCATCGTTCCGCGTGCACAAAGACGCGACCGGACAGCAGGGTAGTGCCACGACGGAAAAAAGTGACGAATACCCACCGCCGAGCGGCTGCGGTAGGATGTCGTTGTCATCGTTCCGCGTGCGCCAAGACGCGACCGGACAGCAGGGTAGTGCCACGACGGAAAAATACGAATACCCACCGCTGAGCTAATGCGGTAGGATGTCGTTGGCATCGTTCCGCGTGCACTAAGACGTTACCGGGCATCAGAGTAATGCTTCGACGGAAAAAGGTGACGAACACCTACCGCCGAGCGGCTGCGGTAGGATGTCGTTGTCATCGTTCCGCTTGCAACAAAACGTGACCACACAGCATAGTGCAATGTCTGTAGTGGCCCCACTCCGGGCTGGAGAGAAAGTTACTAGTGGAAGAGGGATATGTATACACAACTTCATGATGCAACATGTACTTCAGCCTCGAACCCTTCCAAGTTTCAACAAATAAGAAAACTGGTATTAAACTGAGTAAAGATACGTTCAATAAAATACCAAATCCATACTCAATAATATTTCAGAAAATATATAAAATTTTTTTGAAACAGCAAAAAGAGAGAGAGAGAGATAGTCTTAGAGTAGTCGCATTAACTTTTTTCCTGAAAAAAATACGAATCGGGTATGATTGGAAATAATTTTCTATCGAATAATTATATCTTTAATGAAAATTGTATTTAATTATATATAACAAAAAATTAGTAATGCAATATTTTATCAAAAATAATTATACTTGTTCAATTGAGGGAAGAGCGGAGACAATAGACTTATGATATTTTAAGTATGACACATATACTTGTGATTTCAAAATACTTAAAAACCGTTGAAGAACAGCGTCAATAACAGTTCCACTGTTAGCAGTCGAAACATTCTAATTTGTGTTCATTTCGAGCTTGAGTTCATCTTTCATAAAAGCTTTGAGCTGCTCAGCTTTTGGCAAACTGAAGTTAAAATCACCACTCAAAATCACGGGAAGCGAGTGATAATTTTTTTAAAAGAGCAGAACCACCTTCGTTATATGGTAAAAGTACAAAATGCAGGAAATCTTTAATTTTTTTTAACCGTTTGAATCGAAGAAATGTATACGACCACCGAAATCACTGTTTGTCCATTTTCAAATAAGCATTCTGCTGCACTTATGTCCCCTAATATTATGACTAAGGCTCCCTTCACACCAAACGATTCAGAGTCTGTAGCAATCTTTCCAATTCACAGCCATTCTGAATGAACAGAGATTTATATTTGCCTTCACACCGCCACGGGTCAGTCATTCTTCCATCAGTTGCTGTCGAACATGGACGCTGTTTTTCATACTTTAAGACGATTAACGTTTCAAGCTATTAATTTCACAACTGTATTTTCATTTATTTTGAAGTTGAAATACATAAAACAAAAAATGTAAGAACGGTTTTATTTATTTTTTTATATTTTGCCTGTTAGTATATCAAGGGTAATTATAGTCTGAAAAGTAGTAACAAATAATAAATTTGTATTGTGTAACTAAATAAAAACGCAATTACATTTACAAAAAATATATCTAATGTTTTTATTGTTAATGTTTATATTCTACAGCTTTTGTAGCATATAGCAACTTGTAGTTTTTTGATTATGTATTTAAAAATGGTTTTCTAATACATTAATGAATTAAAAATTTTACATGCCATTTACATTTTGTTAGTTTTATATAACAAAATTTGAGACCATGTAGTAATAAAATGGAATCTTTTTTAAAAGTTAAAATTATCGACTATATTGGTGTTTTGTTTTATTTTAGTATTCTTATAAATACTTAATTTTTTTCTCCCAAAATTAAATTCTTATCAAATTGATCTCTGAAGCTATTTCAAACATTCTTCAGAATATTCCTCCGCCCCACGAACAAAAACCATTTTGCTTTAAAGTATTATTAAGTAAAGAATAAAGTGTTCACAAATTTCTAAATTTGAAAGAATACATGCAAAATTAATTTTATTTGCGCAAGATTATTAGGGATAAAATACAACCTACACACAAGGCGACAAGAACTAGAGTTAGTTTACATAATGAAAAAGAATACTATGAATACCAAAAATGTAAGCGCCATCTATTGGCATAAAAACAAACTCATGCTAACCCTAACAAGAACATTAAAATCTTTAAATATCTAAAATTAGCTTCTTTAATAGAAACTGTGTGATATAATCACTAATAATATAAAAAACAATAAAAATCAACACTATTTGTTTCAATGCAGTTTTTCTTTAAGAAATAGCTCTCGGCTGCTGGTGAATCAAGGAAGAAAATCTGACCTGCCGAATCACGCGTAAGTCAGAATGACGGCGGATTGAACCGGTTTCGGTTGGTGTGAATGCGGAAGCGAATCTTAGCTTATTTGAGTGGGAAATTACGACGCCGAATCCTGGTCGATCAGACAAATTTGATGGTGAATGAATAGGAGTCGTTTGGTGTGAAGGGAGCCTAACGGATTTAGAGTCAAGCGCTCGAGTGCTTGATCGCTACTAGAGTTGGACCCCCATGCGAGGGGAGCGAAAAGACACAGCCACGCACGCTCATTGGTCAAATCAAGTAGTACGCGCGCTTACGTCACATCCTGTTACACACATCCGTCCTTTTTCACGAAATCACTCCCAACAAATATCCAGCACAACCGAGAGGAAAGATGTTACACAAATATATTTATCAAATTGCAACTGAATGCCGCCCCGGGATAGGGTCCGGTTTGTCCGGCTCTAGAGCCGTCCCTGACGTCATATTTTAAAGCTACACGATGACCATTGGTGATGGACCTCGTAGTTTTGAGCCTCTATCAAGTGATCTGGAATCCCACTCTCTAAAACCCACTCTAATCACTCCAATACCCTAGAACTTTGGACTTCAACAGATTAAAAACGCATCAGTCCCCCCTCCCATATGTAATGAATCCTCAGAGGTCAAGACTTGACTCGCAACGCGACACATAGAACGCGCGGGTCCTGGACTACTTTGTTCTACAGACTGTTCACATCATTCTCGTGAAATTTAATTAATCGAATTTAACCAAACACCATAAAAAATTAATCAACGGCAGTACAATCGACGACACAGTGATAACATTCATCACGAGTTCGACACGAATTCGACACTAGACTTGTACTTGTTCTCCTTGTAACGTTCCAATTTGATAGTTGGTTAAAGATGTTTTTCAAAAAGTTTTCAAAATAAATACAGTCGGACCTCTATATAACGAAGTCGCTAAATCCCGGAAGAGTTCGCCATATGGAAAATTCGTTATATAGAGGTTCATCTTTTAATATACTTTATAAACCACATAAAACTAATTTTAAATTCATAAACACTATACATTATAAAAATTATTCACACCTTTTTTAAAAATTAATATACAATTGTTTTATATATCTTACCCATCAAAAAAGAAAAAAAAAAAAAAAAGGAAAGAAAACAAGATAAAAGAATGTCGGAGAATTCACTGCATTTTCAATATTAAGAAAATAATTTTATACTAAAATTAATGAATTTAGATGACATTTTATAATTTAAAGAATACAAGTAATATTACATACATTTTATAATTAGAACACGATGACACGAGACAACTCCACTGAGGGTGAAAGAGGATATCGAAGAGGTTTCTAGTGAACTGGGCAATGGGGTTTAAAGGTTGCACTTCTTGTGGATGAAACGTACAGAACTCTATTGTTCTCGGCGAGTTGGGATCTAATAAAACCAGTTCAAGATTTATTACTACCATAAAAAATGTTAAAGAGAGAATAACTTGAAATTTTTTCAGAAATACTTTGAGAAAAGGGAGGACAAACATTGAATCACATAAGAAAAAGTTCGTTGCAAAGAAAATGCACTTCGCTATAGAGCGCACATTTTTCGAATAAAATCGTTAAATGTTCAAGGTTCCAAGAAAAAGTTTGCTCTATAGAAAAATTCGCAATATAGAGGTTCGACTGTACTTATATTATCTCGGTTTTTAAACCAAATGCGATTTGTTTAACTGCGGGCGTTGTTATTGTTAACAAGTCTGTACTTTTAAAAAAGGAAAGTTTCTGCAAAAAACACAGAAGATAACAACAACGAAGTGCACAAACCGATTGGCTGGAAATGCGTGATTGCACTTATGGAACTGACACACGTCGCATGAATTTAGCTTATTAAAAATTTAAGCATTATTGCTTTTGTGTGATAGGTTAAAGGTACCAATTTTATCCAACCATTGCAGGGGAGGTAGGGAGTGAGTGAATATTAACGTCGCAGTGTTCAGCTGCACGAGGGCTTTCGGCGACGGATCACGTCATTTTGAACCATGGTCAAGTGACGTGGACGACACCTGAGCTAGTACGCTCCACTACCACACCACACAAACGGGAGGATGTTTGAGCTGTCGACAGATTTAACGTGCATCGCTCCCCTCTACACGGTGGGTCTTCAACGGTACTTGGTTCGAACTCATAACACGCCGGACACGAGTCCTTTACCTTGACCACTGGACTACCGAGGAAATACACCCTTATGAAGAAGAAGGAAATGCTACTTGTGAATGTTCGTGACGTATATCAGGGGGGGGGGAGTTTGGAATAATTAATAAATAAAATGATCTCTCTCTCTCTCTCTCGTTTCCTTATACTCTTAGTTAATTCTTTTTTGAAAATTCCTGAACTTTCTAGAACAACTTGGGAATGATGTGTGCAAATACAGAAAAGAGAGGATTTCTGTATAAGCTGAGATGAATAGTTAAACACAAGCGGGGAGATTCTGTTCTTGTGAGTAATCTAATAACAGCTGAATTGACATGGTCCTGAAGATCAAATAAATAAGCTATCGTTATACTAAGATAGCATGCTAGAAATTATACACTTCAGTTGGAGCAATAGCATTCTTTTAAATAATTGTTGCTTATCCCTTGGTATAGGAAAGCGTACACCTGGTTTAAAAGACCTCGTCACAGAAGTCATTCGAAAATCTTCTGTTCAACCATCAAATACCTCCAAAAAACACCGAGACAAGCAATATGCTATTCTAATGTCATCATTAAACACATAAAATTACCAGTCACTCCAATCGGTTGATTCAGGATGTAAATAAATTCTTGTGAAAAAAGCAGCACTGGGGAAAAGGTGATAACGAGAACCACTGGTCACATTCATTGGAATCTCATAAAAATAAATTCTTAACTCCTCCGAAGAGGGTGGTATTTAAAGTTTGAAAGTCAAACTATGGTTACATTAGTTAAATTAAATGTCCAATCAGAGAGATCAACAGAACATATCAATAAAATGTAATTAATGCGGTAAAGAAGGCGGTGCTTTAAAAAATAAAAGTCTCTCTATGACAATATTGGTGAAAAAAATTGCCTTACATCCGATATGAATTTTGATTTCAATCTGAACAATAAAATTGTGAGATCGTCTAAGAGAAGGTGGTACTTTAAAAATAGAGGCCGAACAATTGTTTAAATTGATCGGAACTTCCGTCCAATCAGTGCTTTCTTCAGAATTGGAGCAATTAAATTTAACTAAACAAAGAAGGAAGTACTTTTGAAATAAAACCAATCTATGATGATATTGAATAAAATAACGGTATATACAACCAATCAACGCTTTGTTGCACAATTTTTAAGCAATAAAATCATTAAATCCCTTTAAGAGGGCGGAACTATTAATGAAAAGTCCTAACTATGATTACACCGGTTAATGAGTTATGACCTACATCCAATCACCTCTGTCGTCAGAATTTGAACAATAAAGAAGGCGGTACTTTAAGAGGAAATGATTAACTATTCCTACATTGGTGTAATTTACTGAGACTTTCATCCAATCAAAGGTTACATTTGAATTGGAGCAATGAAATTTAATTACTGTTCTAAGGAAGGCGGTACTCGTAAGGTAAATGTAAGGGAATCTGGTGTTCCATTGCTAAAATTAAATGTGGATTTTATCCAATCAGCTCTGCAGTTAGTATAAACAAGTGTTACAAAGAATACGATATTCAACTAAAAGGCAATCTGTGGTGATTTACATCAAACTAATGCTTTTTTGAGCAATTTCTACAGTAAAATCATGGAATTATTGAAAGAAGGCGGTACTTTAGACCTAACTATGGTTACGTTGGTTGAGTTTATTCACACTTACACCCAATTATAGCGCTTTCATTAGAATCAGAGCAATACAATTTTAATGAATGTTCTAAAGAGAGCGGTACTTTAAACATGTAAGGGAATCTAGAGTTCCATTAGTTGAATTCAAGGTGGATTTTATCCGATCAACACTGGTCATTAGTATGTGGGTAAATACAGTTTTAAGAAATTGCCTTTTTTTAAGGATAAATTCGATAGTTGTTTATATCTATCGATTCAAATAATTATTAGTTATGTATTCAATGGATAGATTTTGAATGATCCATTGTAGGCTAAACAAAAATGCTACACTCATTTGGGTTGGGACGGTTGTCTACGTTGTAAAATGCGCACATTCAATTGTGTACTTTGTATTGACTACGTGTTCCAAACTGTAAGGATGTCCGTCATGTAATTTTTTTTTCGGAACATTTTTATAGAAATCAAGCTGTTGCCCACAATTAATTTCATAGAGCATTTTACATTAGCATCACAGTTTAGAGCACTTTTACATAAAATCCTTACTGAACAAGCGTTGAAAACTTTCTTTGGGTTTTTTATCACGAGTAAAACTTTGACTTGTTCATTTGTCATTTATTTTTTTACCTTGATTTGAATATCCAAATTATTTCTTTTTACTTCTAATGGGGCTGTGGATTGGTATTTTAATATTGCAGACCTTGTGTCAACCTTCCCTGCGTGCTCTTTTCAGTGCGACACACAATACAGGTAGTATACTAATCGTCGCAAGTGCTTTTTCGGCCCAATTTTCTTCCCAGAGGAAGGAACCAGAGTTCTGACGATGCAAAACCGTACTAGGAATTTAATTTTGAGAAAAATCGCCCCCCAAAAAGAGGCGTTCAAGGGATATTTAACATACTCCACAATCATAAGACGTGGACGCTGTCGATTTCCACCGACTTGGACCGGGTGCGAACCCGACAACTAGTTATACTTAAAAATGCAATATCCGCCTATTCAATTAAAATTATAGTGTTATAATTAACTACTAACCACAGACAAACTATGCAGATATGTCCAAATGATGTAGTGTGAAAGACAAAGTTTATTTACTTTAAGTATCAGAGCTGATAAAAGAGCATTTATTTGGAAAAAGATCAAATTCTTACTACCAAATGTGCATAATAAAATAATAAAAAAACATTAAAATAAAGAGAGATTTATAACAACCTCTCCCTTCATAACTTAATTTTATTCTGAAATAAAAAAAATAGGCATTATGCTGATCAGTGGAATTAATTAGAAGCGAGCACGTTGCGTAGCCAAAACAAAACAAAAAGTTCTTTCACAAACAAAAGATAGATATATGCGGACGTCGGCTTTTTTGCAGCGCAAGCTAGAATTGCCCGCAGATGGATGAATTTTTCCTACTTAGTTGACAAATATCGTTATATTTTGGACACTTCATACAATATCTTTATAAATTATAGCCAATGTGCTATTCTGCTGTATAAGCTATATTACTGTAAAGTTTCATTAAAATCCATTCAGTTGTTTTTACGTGAAAGACCCACAAAGATACTCACAAAATTTCGCATTTATAATATATATTAGATTACTTCAAAATAAAACTTTATTATACAATTCAATACATGTAAGAAAAAGAATTAACTTCTAACGCGTGTTCACACTGATACACGCTTTCTTTTTTCCATGCTCGATATTCTCTCATGTAATCTGATAGATATTTGGCAGCAGCACTTGATTAATTTGCATTATTTTTCTGTTTTTTATCACTTTCACGACTGCACTTGCTGCTAGTTTTCTTTTTTTTTCTTTCACGAAACTCTTTTCGCCTTTCTGCATTTGATTTAGGCATCCTGACTAGAATTAATAATAATTCAACGCAAATGAAAATTAAAGAAATAAATTAGCCACCGAACACATCGCCATGTAGTCAACAATCTAAAGAAAATTTTAAAAAGGCCCGCTTTTGCTGCGATAGCTATTTTGTCTACACCGTAATGCTCACATTAAAACTGATACGACCGCTGATAATATTCCCGGGTCTAGAGAAAAGGATCCCTAATCGGAAGATGGGCAAGTTGACCAGTCGGAGAAGTCGGGAATTATTCAACTTTTCATCGATATGACACAAATCACGTGGTGTCCCGGCTCACCCCCCACCTTTCTCTTTTCTTCTTCTTGCTCTCTCCTTACCATGACAAGGATTCGTGGTGGGATGCGGGGGGGGAAACTACTTCCGTTCGCTTATTCACTTCTACGCAAACCTGGGCAATTTTCTCATTCACTCTCGAGCCCAAAAAAGTTTCACTTCAAAACCGTTACGACCAGTCGGCAGGCTGTAATTTTCAGTTTTCCACATGCACCAAAACACGACCAGTGGCTCGAGTGCGTCACAAGACTTTGCTCTCGAGTCGACGGCACAATGTCGTGCCTTCACGCAAAAAAAGGTGACGAACACCCGCCGCAGCGCAGCCGAAGCAGGATGTCGTTGCCAGCTTTCCGCGTGCATATAAACACTATGCTCTTGTTTTTTATTCATAACTAATTCCTGGAATAATATTGCAAAATTTGAAGTTATCATTTCTATCGTCTGCACATAAGAACACATACTTTTTTAAAACTGTGATTTATTTCAGAGAAAGCACTTTGCTTTTGTCGTTGGAATCATTCCGCGTGGACCAAGACGCGACCGGACAACAGAGTAGTGCCTCGGCGGAAAAAACGAACACATACCACCGTGATGAATATCGTTCCGCGTGCACCAAGACGCGACCGGACAGCAGTACGCCGACGGAAAAAGTGACTAATACCCACCGCCGATGTGCGTAGGATGTCGTTGTCATCGTTCCGCGTGCACCAAGACGCGACCGGACAGCAGAGTAGTGCCTCGACGGAAAAAACTGGACAGTGACGACGGAAAAGTGATGAATACCCTCCGCCGAGCGGCTGCGGTAGTATGTCGTTGTCATCGTTCCGCGTGCACAAAGACGCGACCGGACGAATGCGACGGAAAAAAGGTGACGAACACCCACCGCCGAGCGGGTGCCGTAGGATGTCGTTGTCATCGTTCCGCGTGCACCAAGACGCGACCGGACAGCAGAGTAGTGCCACGACGGAAAAAAAGTGACGAATACCCACCGCTGAGCGGCTGCGGTAGGATGTCGTTGTCATCGTTCCGCGTGCAAAGACGCGACCGGACATCAGAAGTAATGCTTCGACGGAAAAAAGGTGACGAAAACCCACCGCCGAGCGGGTGCCGTAGGATGTCGTTGTCATCCTTCCGCGTGCACTAAGACGCGACCGGACAGCAGAGTAGTGCCCGACGGAAAAAAGTGACGAATACCCACCGCCAGCGGCTGCGGTAGGATGTCGTTGTCATCGTTCCGCGTGCACTAAGACGCGACCGGACATCAGAGTAATGCTTCGACGGAAAAAATGTGACGAACACCCACCGCCGAGCGGGTGCCGTAGGATGTCGTTGTCATCGTTCCGCGTGCACCAAGACGCGACCGGACAGCAGAGTAGTGCGCCGACGGAAAAAAGTGACGAACACCCACCGCCGCGCGGTGCGGTAGGATGTCGTTGTCATCGTTCCGCGTGCACCAAGACGCGACCGGACAGCAGAGTAAAGCGCCGACGGAAAAAAGGTGACGAATACCCACCGCCGAGCGGCTGCGGTAGGATGTCGTTGTCATCGTTCCGCGTGCACTAAGACGCGACCGGACATCAGAGTAATGCTTCGACGGAAAAAACGTGACGAAAACCCACCGCCGAGCGGGTGCCGTAGGATGTCGTTGTCATCGTTCCGCGTGCACCAAGACGCGACCGGACATAGAGTAGTGCCTCAACGGAAAAAGTGACGAACACCTACCGCCGCGCGGACGCGGTAGGATGTCATTCTCATCGTTCCGCGTGCACCAAGACGCGACCGGACAGCGGAGTAGGCGCCGACGGAAAAAGTGACTAATACCCACCGCCGAGCAGGTGCCGTAAGATGTCGTTGTCATCGTTCCGCGTGCACCAAGACGCGACCGGACAGCAGAGTAGTGCGCCGACGGAAAAAAGTGACTAATACCCACCGCCGAGCAGGTGCCGTAGGATGTCGTTGTCATCGTTCCGCGTGCACTAAGGCGCGACCGGACATCAGAGTAATGCTTAGACGGAAAAAGGTGACGAACACCTAACACCACGCGGAAGATGCCGAGCAGGTAGTAAGATGTCGTTGTCATCGTTCCGCGTGCACCAAGACGCGACCGGACAGCAGAGTAGTGCGCCGACGGAAAAAAGTGACGAAGACCCACCGCTGAGCGAATGCGGCAGGATGTCGTTGGTGTCGTTCCGCGTGCACTAAGACGCGACCGGACATCAGAGTAATGCTTCGACGGAAGAAGGTGACGAACACCCACCGGTGCGCGGACGCGGTAGGATGTCGTTGTCATCGTTCCGCGTGCACAAAGACGCGACCGGACAGCAGGGTAGTGCCACGACGGAAAAAAAGTGACGAATACCCACCGCTGAGCGGCTGCGGTAGGATATCCTTGTCATCGTTCAGCGTTCCGTTGTCATCGTTCCGCGTGCACCAAGACGCGACCGGACAGCAGGGTAGTGCCACGACGGAAAAAAAGTGACGAACACCCACCGCCGAGCGGGTGCGGTAGGATGTCGTTGTCATCGTTCCGCGTGCACTAAGACGCGACCGGACATCAGAGTAATGCTTCGACGGAAAAAAGGTGACGAACACCCACCCCCGAGTGGGTGCCGTAGGATGTCGTTGTCATCGTTCCGCGTGCACCAAGACGCGACCGGACCGAAGAATTGTGCCTCGACGGAAAAAAGTGATGAATACCCACCGCCGAGCGGCTGCGGTAGTATGTCGTTGTCATCGTTCCGCGTGCACAAAGACGCGACCGGACAGTAGAGTAGTGCCTCGACGGAAAAAAGGTGACGAACACCCACCGCCGAGCGGGTGCCGTAGGATGTCGTTGTCATCGTTCCGCGTGCACCAAGACGCAACCGGACATCAGAGTAATGCCTCGACGGAAAAAAGTGACGAATATCCACCGCCGAGCGGCGGTAGGATGTCGTTGTCATCGTTCCGCGTGCACAAAGACGCGACCGACGACGAGCCGCTAGCGAGTAGTGCCATCGTTCGACGGAAAAAGGTGACGAACACCCACCGCCGAGCGGGTGCCGTAGGATGTCGTTGTCATCGTTCCGCGTGCACCAAGACGCGACCGGACAGCAGAGTAGTGCGCCGACGGAAAAAAAGTGACGAATACCCACCGCCGAGCGGCTGCGGTAGGATGTCGTTGTCATCGTTCCGCGTGCACCAAGACGCGACCGGACATCAGAGTAAAGCGCCGACGGAAAAAAGTGACGAAACCCACCGCCGAGTGGTGCCGTAGGATGTCGTTGTCATCGTTCCGCGTGCACTAAGACGCGACCGGACAGCAGAGTAGTGCGCCGACGGAAAAAAGTGACGAATACCCACCGCCGAGCGGCTGCGGTAGGATGTCGTTGTCATCGTTCCGCGTGCACTAAGACGCGACCGGACATCAGAGTAATGCTGACGAAAACCTACGACGGAAAAATTGTCATGTGACCGCGTGCTCCAACACCCACCGCCGACGCGGGTGCCGTAGTAAGATGTCGTTGTCATCGTTCCGCGTGCAACAAGACGCGACCGTACCGCTGAGAATGCGGCAGGATGTGCCTCACGGAAAAATCAGGTGACGAACACCCCACCGCCGCGCGGACGCGGTAGGATGTCATTGTCATCGTTCCGCGTGCACCAAGACGCGACCGGACAGCAGAGTAAAGCGCCGACGGAAAAAGTGACGAATACCCACCGATGAGCGGCTGCGGTAGTATGTCGTTGTCATCGTTCCGCGTGCACTAAGACGCGACCGGACATCAGAGTAATGCTTCGACGGGAAAAATGTGACGAACACCCACCCCCGAGCGGGTGCCGTAGGATGTCGTTGTCATCGTTCCGCGTGCACCAAGACGCGACCGGACCGTAGAATTGCCTCAACGGAAAAAAAGTGACGAACACCCACCGCCGCGCGGACGCGGTAGGATGTCATTGTCATCGTTCGCGTGCACCAAGACGCGACCGGACAGCAGAGTAAAGCGCCGACGGAAAAAGTGACTAATACCCACCGCCGAGCAGGTGCCGTAAGATGTCGTTGTCATCGTTCCGCGTGCACCAAGACGCGACCGGACAGCAGAGTAGTGCGCCGACGGAAAAAGTGACGAATACCCACCGCCGAGCGAATGCGGTTGGATGTCGTTGTCATCGTTCCGCGTGCACTAAGACGCGACCGGACATCAGAGTAATGCTTCGACGGAAAAAGGTGACGAACACCCGTACCACCCGCGTGCGCGGCGACGCATTAGGATGTCATTGTCATCGTTCCGCGTGCACCAAGACGCGACCGGACAGCAGAGTAGTGCGCCGACGGAAAAAAAGTGACGAAGACCCACCGCTGAGCGGTGCGGTAGAATGTCGTTGTGTCGTTCCGCGTGCACTAAGACGCGACCGGACATCAGAGTAATGCTTCGACGGAAAAAAATGACGAACACCCACCGCCGAGCGCGGACGCGGTGCAGGATGTCTTCGACGGGAAAAATTAGACGAACACCCACCGCCGAGCGGGTGTCATCGTTCCGCGTGCACAAAGACGCGACCGGACAGCAGGGTAGTGCCACGACGGAAAAAAGTGACGAATACCCACCGCCGCGCGGCTGCGGTAGGATGTCGTTGTCATCGTTCAGCGTGCGACCGGAAGACGTGACCGACGGAAAAAGTCAATACCCACCGCCGAGCAGGTGTAGGATGTCGTTGTCATCGTTCCGCGTGCACCAAGACGCGACCGGACCGCAGAATAGTGCCTCGACGGAAAAAAGTGACGAACACCCTCCGCCGAGCGGCTTGTCATCTTCGCGTGCACTAGACGCGACCGGATATCAGAGTAATGCTTCTTCGGAAGAAGGTGTCGTTGTCATCGTTCCGCGTGCACAAAGACGCGACCGGACATCAGAGTAATGCTTCGACGGAAAAAGGTGACGAACACCCACCGCCGAGCGGCTGCGGTAGGATGTCGTTGACATCGTTCCGCGTGCACAAGACGCGACCGGACCGCAGGGTAGTGCCTCGACGGAAAAAAGTGACGAACACCCACCGCTGAGCGGCTGCGGTAGGATGTCGTTGTCATCGTTCCGCGTGCACCAAGACGCGACCGGACAGCAGAGTAGAGCGCCGACGGAAAAAGTGACGGAAAAAAGGTGACCCACCGCCGAGCGGTGCCGTAGGATGTCGTTGTCATCGTTCCGCGTGCACCGAGACGCAAAGGGACCGCAGAGTAGAGCGCCGACGGAAAAAGTGACTGAATACCTCCGCCGAGCGGCTGCGGTAGAACACCCTCCGCCAAGATGTCGTTGTCATCGTTCCGCGTGCACAAAGACGCGACCGGACAGTAGAGTAGTGCCTCGACGGAAAAAGGTGACGAACACCCACCGCCGAGCGTTCACGTTCCGCGTGCAATAAAGACCGGGCATCAGGTGCCGTAGGATGTCGTTGTCATCGTTCCGCGTGCACAAAGACGCGACCGGACAGCAGAGTATTGCCTCGACGGAAAAAAAGTGACGAATACCCACCGCTGAGCGGCTGCGGTAGGATGTCGTTGTCATCGTTCCGCGTGCACTAAGACGCGACCGGACATCAGAGTAATGCTTCGACGGAAAAAGGTGACGAACACCCACCGCCGAGCGGGTGCCGTAGGATGTCGTTGTCATCGTTCCGCGTGCACCAAGACGCGACCGGACAGCAGAGTAGTGCGCCGACGGAAAAAAGTGACGAATACCCACCGCTGAGCGGCTGCGGTAGGATGTCGTTGTCATCGTTCCGCGTGCACTAAGACGCGACCGGACATCAGAGTAATGCTTCGACGGAAAAAATGTGACGAACACCCACCGCCGAGCGGGTGCCGTAGGATGTCGTTGTCATCGTTCCGCGTGCAACAAGACGCGACCGTACCGTAGAATTGTGCCTCAACGGAAAAAAAGTGACGAACACCCACCGCCGCGCGGTGGCGTAGGATGTCATTGTCATCGTTCGCGTGCACCAAGACGCGACCGGACAGCAGAGTAAAGCGCCGACGGAAAAAAAGTGACGAATACCCACCGCCGAGCGGGTGCGGTAGGATGTCGTTGTCATCGTTCCGCGTGCACTAAGACGCGACCGGACATCAGAGTAATGCTTCGACGGGAAAAATGTGACGAACACCCACCCCCGAGCGGGTGCCGTAGGATGTCGTTGTCATCGTTCCGCGTGCACCAAGACGCGACCGGACCGTAGAATTGTGCCTCAACGGAAAAAAAGTGACGAACACCCACCGCCGCGCGGACGCGGTAGGATGTCATTGTCATCGTTCGCATGCACCAAGACGCGACCGGACAGCAGAGTAAAGCGCCGACGGAAAAAGTGACTAATACCCACCGCCGAGCAGGTGCCGTAAGATGTCGTTGTCATCGTTCCGCGTGCACCAAGACGCGACCGGACAGCAGAGTAGTGCGCCGACGGAAAAAGTGACTAATACCCACCGCCGAGCAGGTGCCGTAGGATGTCGTTGTCATCGTTCCGCGTGCACTAAGGCGCAACCGGACATCAGAGTAATGCTTAGACGGAAAACCTACCACCACGGTGACGAACACCTACCACCGCGCGGACGCCGTAGGATGTCGTTGTCATCGTTCCGCGTGCACCAAGACGCGACCGGACAGCAGAGTAGTGCGCCGACGGAAAAAAGTGACGAATGACCCACCGCTGAGCAAATGCGGCCCAGGATGTCGTTGTCATCGTTCCGCGTGCACAAAGACGCGACCGGACAGCAGGGTAGTGCCACGACGGAAAAAAAAAGACGAATACCCACCGCTGAGCTAATGCGGTAGGATGTCGTTGGCATCGTTCCGCGTGCACTAAGACGTGACCGGGCATCAGAGTAATGCTTCGACGGAAAAAAGGTGACGAACACCCACCGCCGAGCGGGTGCTGTAGGATGTCGTTGTCATCGTTCCGCGTAAACCAAGACGCGACCGGACAGCAGAGTAGAGCGCCGACGGAAAAAAGTGACTTATACCCACCACCGAGCAGGTGCCGTAGGATGTCGTTGTCATCGTTCCGCGTGCACCAAGACGCGACCGGATCGAAGAATTGTGCCTCGACGGAAAAAGTGACGAACACCCACCGCCGAGCGGGTGCGGTAGGATGTCGTTGTCATCGTTCCGCGTGCACAAAGACGCGACCGGACAGCAGAGTAGAGCGCCGACGGAAAAAAGGTGACGAACACCCACCGCCGAGCAGCTGCGGTAGGATGTCGTTGTCATCGTTCCGCGTGCACAAAGACGCGGACGGGCATCAGAGTAATGCTTCGACGGAAAAAAGGTGACGAACACCCACCGCCGAGCGGGTGCCGTAGGATGTCGTTGTCATCGTTCCGCGTGCATAAGACGTGACCGTACAGCAGAGTATTGCCTCGACGGAAAAAAAATGACGAACACCCACCGCCGAGCAGCTGCGGTAGGATGTCGTTGTCATCGTTCCGCGTGCACAAAGACGCAACCGGACAGTAGAGTAGTGCCTCGACGGAAAAAAGGTGACAAACACCCACCGCTGAGCGGCTGCGGTAGGATGTCGTTGTCATCGTTCCGCGTGCACTAAGGCGCAACCGGACATCAGAGTAATGCTTAGACGGAAAAAAGGTGACGAACACCCACCGCCGCGCGGACGCCGTAGGATGTCGTTGTCATCGTTCCGCGTGCACTAAGGCGCAACCGGACATCAGAGTAATGCTTCGACGGAAAAAGGTGACGAAAACCCACCGCCGAGCGGATGCCGTAGGATGTCGTTGTCATCGTTCCGCGTGCACTAAGACGCGACCGGACATCAGAGGAATGTTTCGACGGAAAAAGGTGACGAACACCCACCGCCGCGCGGACGCGGTAGGATGTCATTGTCATCGTTCCGCGTGCACCAAGACGCGACCGGACAGCAGAGTAGTGCGCCGACGGAAAAAAGTGACTAATACCCACCGCCGAGCAGGTGCCGTAAGATGTCGTTGTCATCGTTCCGCGTGCACCAAGACGCGACCGGACAGCAGAGTAGTGCGCCGACGGAAAAAAAGTGACGAACACCCACCGCGAGCGGGTGCCGTAGGATGTCGTTGTCATTGTTCCGCGTGCACTAAGACGCAACCGGACATCAGAGGAATGCTTCGACGAAAAAAAGGTGACAAACACCCACCGGTGCGCGGACGCATTAGGATATCAGTGTCATCGTTCCGCGTGCACCAAGACGCGACCGGACAGCAGAGTAGTGCGCCTACGGAAAAAAGTGACGAATACCCACCGATGAGCTGCTGCGGTAGTATGTCGTTGTCATCGTTCCGCGTGCACTAAGGCGCAACCGGACATCAGAGTAATGCTTCGACGGAAAAAGGTGACGAAAACCCACCGCCGAGCGGGTGCCGTAGGATGTCGTTGTCATCGTTCCGCATGCACTAAAACGCAACCGGACATCAGAGGAATGTTTCGACGGAAAAAAGGTGACGAACACCCACCGCCGCGCGGACGCGGTAGGATGTCATTGTCATCGTTCGCGTGCACCAAGACGCGACCGGACAGCAGAGTAAAGCGCCGACGGAAAAAGTGACGAACACCCACCGCCGAGCGGTGCCGTAAGATGTCGTTGTCATCGTTCCGCGTGCACCAAGACGCGACCGGACAGCAGAGTAGTGCGCCGACGGAAAAAAAGTGACGAATACCCACCGCTGAGCGAATGCGGTAGGATGTCGTTGTCATCGTTCCGCGTGCACCAAGACGCGACCGGACAGCAGAGTAGAGCGCCGACGGAAAAAGTGACTAATACCCACCGCCGAGCAGGTGCCGTAAGATGTCGTTGTCATCGTTCCGCGTGCACCAAGACGCGACCGGACAGCAGAGTAGTGCGCCGACGGAAAAAGTGACGAACACCCACCGCCGAGCGGGTGCCGTAGGATGTCGTTGTCATTGTTCCGCGTGCACTAAGACGCAACCGGACATCAGAGGAATGCTTCGACGAAAAAAAGGTGACAAACACCCACCGCGCGGACGCATTAGGATGTCGTTGTCATCGTTCCGCGTGCACCAAGACGCGACCGGACAGCAGAGTAGTGCGCCTACGGAAAAAAAGTGACGAATACCCACCGATGAGCGGACGCATTCGGTAGTATGTCGTTGTCATCGTTCCGCGTGCACTAAGACGCGACCGGACATCAGAGTAGTGCGCCTACGGAAAAAAGTGACGAATACCCACCGCCGAGCGGCTGCGGTAGGATGTCGTTGTCATCGTTCCGCGTGCACCAAGACGCGACCGGACAGCAGAGTAGAGCGCCGACGGAAGAAGGTGACGAACACCCACCGCCGAGCAGGTGCCGTAGGATGTCGTTGTCATCCTTCCGCGTGCACCAAGACGCGACCGGACAGCAGAGTAGTGCGACGACGGAAAAAAGTGACGAATACCCACCGCTGAGCAAATGCGGTAGGATGTCGTTGGCATCGTTCCGCGTGCACTAAGACGCGACCGGACATCAGAGTAATGCTTCGACGGAAAAAAGGTGACGAACACCCACCGATGCGCGGACGCGATAGGATGTCGTTGTCATCGTTCCGCGTGCACTATGACGCGACCGGACAGCAGGGTAGTGCCACGACGGAAAAAAGTGACGAATACCCACCGGTGAGCGGCTGCGGTAGGATGTCGTTGTCATCGTTCCGCGCGCCAAGACGCGACCGGACAGCAGGGTAGTGCCACGACGGAAAAAAAAGTGACGAATACCCACCTCTGAGCGAATGCGGTAGGATGTCGTTGGCATCGTTCCGCGTGCACTAAGACGCGACCGGGCATCAGAGTAATGCTTCGACGGAAAAAAGGTGACGAACACCCACCGCCGAGCGGGTGCCGTAGGATATCGTTGTCATCGTTCCGCGTGCACCAAGACGCGACCGGACAGCAGAGTAGAGGGCTGACGGAAAAAGTGACTAATACCCACCGCCGAGCAGGTGCCGTAGGATGTCGTTGTCATCGTTCCGCGTGCACCAAGATGCGACCGGACTGAAGAATTGTGCCTCGACGGAAAAAATGTGACGAACCCCCACCGCTGAGCGGCTGCGGTAGGATTTCGTTGTCATCGTTCCGCGTGCACTAAGGCGCAACCGGACATCAGAGTAATGCTTAGACGGAAAAAAGGTGACGAACACCTACCACCGCGCGGACGCCGTAGGATGTCATTGTCATCGTTCCGCGTGAACCAAGACGCGACCGGACAGCAAAGTAGAGCGCCGACGGAAAAAAAAGTGACGAATACACGCCGCTGAGCGGGTGCGGTAGTATGTCGTTGTCATCGTTCCGCGTGCACTAAGACGCGACCGGACATCAGAGTAATGCTTCGACGGAAAAAAGGTGACGAACACCCACCGCCGAGCGGGTGCCGTAGGATGTCGTT
>BMAU01003308.1:0-83588 GCA_019973935.1 Trichonephila clavipes | reverse complement strand
CGTCATCGCAACTAGATAAAACTAACAATTAATTCTTGAAAGGAACTAAATTATATTGGTGTTCTAACCGTCACTCACCCTTTTCTTTGGGTATTTCGTGATGATGTATGAGAAAATATTTTTCATTGAGAGATCTCTTAAGTCTAGCATTTAGCTTTCGATCTTATTCAAAGACCATTTTATAACATTCGTCTCTTGATCTAATAAGGACAAGACTTGAATTTTATGAACACAAATATGTTTATTTTAAACGCCCCAGTAACCCCTTTCCCCCCCCTCGTAAGTCGATATCCGTAAAACCCGGCTTTAGCGTATCTGTACTCGACAAAAGAAACATCCTGTCAAATTTAAGTAGTCTAGTAATCAGGGTAACGAACTCGTGACCGGTATGTCAAGAGTTCGAACCAAGTACCGCTGAAGACCCGCTCTGTAGAGGAACGATGCACGTTAAATCTGTCGAGAGCTCAAACGCCCTCTCGTTGTTATGTGAAAGTTAAAGAGTCAGATGTTGTCCTTATCACTTGACCGTGGTTCAAAATTATTACTGTCGCCAATATCTCTCGTCTCCAATCAATATTCTTTGAGTGAGACTAATAAATAATCATTAAATGTCTCATCGAATTGTTTTTCAAAAAACATAACGAAGAGAAAGATTGTATTATAGTAGTTTATTAGAACGTCATACTACATTTTATTTACTATTCACTTTAATAATTAATTCCCCATGTAAGCATTGTAATTTTATCCAAAGTACTTAAAAATTTATTTTTTACTTTATAGAAATGCATTGAAGATTGTATTCTTAGTAATCATTTCTTTTCGTTTCAAAAGCAATGCTAGATATTTCTATTAGCAAAATTTGCTCTTGGTTTTCCTTTGAAGGAAACATTGGAAATCGATGTATATCGTTTATGGTCATTGCTCTTATTTTAAATGATGCCATTAGACCACGTTTTTTAATAATGCATTGTGATATCAGCTGGCATTGAAGTTTAGTTGCCAGCAAACGTGTTATTCGGAATTATGCCGAAAATTGTATTCAGTGCACTTTCTTCGCACAAACGTGCGAGAGAGTGCACTGAATTTTTCTGGGTAGAATTAGGATTTATTTAAAACTGCCAATCAAATAATTTTGATATCAAAGATTCTTGATTTTGTGAACATTTTTACACATTGCACGAAATTTCAAGTTTTTTCAAAATGAAATCTATCGATTTGATGTATGAAGAGTTTTCAGAAATACTCTCTTGTGTATGGTGCTTTATTCTGCCAAAACGAATTATATATATATTTTTAAAAAAACGTATATTTTACTATATTTGTGACAAATATCTATGTTAAAAAAAATCTAGTTGATATGTTTCCATTTGAAACGAAAGCATCGCCAGAATGCACAGATAAATTAAAGTAAAAACGCTCAAGTTGAAAAGTCGTATTGCTTCTTCATTGATTTGATATTTTTCTACTTCTAAAAGAGTTGATACATTTAAAAAACACACAAATTTAGAGATTGCCGTGATTTACAAAATATTCAAAAGAAATTATAATTGAAATAACGAGGCATATTTTTGTTTAACCGTTTTTAATAATTCTGTTTTGTTTCCCCTAAAAGTTCTCAAAGCAATAATGTTCTTTGCCAACAATTGTGAAACTAATGACATGCGCTTTTTAAAAAAATTACGAGTAATCATATTTCTGCCAAATCTGATATAAGGTTCAAGAAACATGCATTCTCTAAAAGGTGTTGACAATGAACATATTTTACCTTTTTTTCGAAATAAGGAAAACCACTTATAATTTATGTTCGATTTATTGGTATTCGGTGTTAATTAAAATTTTAAAAAATTAGGTTTATATTGTGCAAATCTACAACTTTTGTTCAGCATCAATTATATTTGCTCTTGGATTCCAGCACATTTGGTTGATTTCAAAGAATTTTTGCCATACTTTAGTAATCCCTCTTTTTAACCCCTTACTTTTTTTTAAATCAAAATATAGAAATCGAAGAATTCCTGTAAATTTATTCTTAAAGCATATTTTTGTGGGGAAAAAATGGGATTAATTTTGATGTTCATGTTTCAAAAATAATTTTACAAAACTCGATGAGCTTCAGTTACAGTGCAAGTCCAATGCAATAAAAATGCGTTGATAACACATCAGAGAGTCGTAATACTCTTATTTACGTATCCCATTGCTCCTAGTGCGTATTTGGAAGTATTTTCAAGCTGTGATTTTCCAGCAATGTTACCTTGTTGCACTTATAACCGTGATTGATGGGATTCCACTGGATGCAGTCAAGATCTATACTGACGGCAGTAAGGGAGAGACAAATAGTACTGGGGCAGTGGAGTTGAAGTTTAGACCTGGCCGCATCATCAAAATTCAGAGAAGAAATGCTGACCACACTTCTGTCTTTAGAACGGAGCTAAAATAGCCATCATGTGTGGTCTTTAATTAATTAACAACATACAAGACCAAGCTTTTTCTGAAATTTGGATCCTGACAGACAGCCGATCCTTCGTCCAACATTTATCGAATTGGCCATCTATCGGCGACAGCACCAGCAGGAATATTCTACACCTTTTTCAACAGCTTTCAGATCGGCACCCTAGCCATCTACAGTGGATCCCTTCTCATGCAGGCCTGTCTGAAAACGGAAGTAGCGGATGACCTTGCGAAGGCGGCTGCCAGCGATCCTGTAGATCCAGAAGACCACATGGTCCTTACGTCGGCCGAGACCTACTCCAGGGCTATAGAATTAATATGTAAAATCTGGGTTGTCCCTCCTATGCAGTATAGGGCTTTCAAAGACACCCTGGATTCGCCGTATCATTCAAATATTCCAGATCTTATCAGACGGCATTCTCGCGATTTTCGACTGGTCACCTGAGGTGCATGAACTTTGAAGGTGGCAAAAGAAGCTTCCCAATTTGCACCAAATGTAACATCAATCTTTTTTCTCCTCAGCACATTCTGCAATGTCTGGGGCTTACCTGTGAGGAGGCTGTTGTTTCCCCCTGCTGTTCTTAGACTTTGTACAGATTTATGGGTTCATGTATCTGGTCTAGTTTCACTAGACCAGATGGGAATTAGTCCCACCCCACCTACCCGCTTGTAACCGTACGGTTTTCTTTTCAACTGTTTCTATTTTTTAAAAGTTGCTTTCATCTCCTTGATCAGAATCTTGTGTCTATTGATATATTATCTTTCAAGAACAATTGTTGGAAACTTTTATCTGATTCTAAATCGGAACATGTCTCACTTATAAAGTGACTATCCTTTCATAAGTTTTCTTTTGCCTTTTCATGCTAACATGAATATTAGCTCTTTAGAAATACCAGTGCTTTAGAACATAGTACTTCTCAACCTTTCTATCGTCGCGGAACGGTCAACATTTGAAAATTTTTCCACGGCCCGCTATGGGGTGGGAGGTAAGGGACATTGATTGTTTGTATTTTAGATTTTTTTTTAATTTAACGATTTTTCTTGTATTTTATTTAAATATGCCTTCAGAATAAAATACAGTTACATCAAAAAATGAATATAAAGTGGTTTAACATAGAATATAAAGTTATTTCCACGGAAAGTCGCACAAACACCAGAGAAATAAAATACTCCACATTAAATAAAACGGGAAAAAATTAATGTTCCTTTAACGGTCCGGTACCATTTAATCCACGGCCCGGGGTTTGGGGATCACTGCTGTAGAACAGAGGTCGTCAAAGTGGTGGTCCGCGAGAAAATTTCGCTGGTCCCCAGAAAAATGTGTGTGTGTGTAATACGAGGTCTGGCTATTAAATAACGAGACTGCGCGCCTAGATGGCGTCCTAGAGCAGCGGGGAGAAAAACAAGTAGTGCGTTGGGTATCTGGAAATCTTCTCTATTCACGTACCAAAACACGTTTTCGTCACTATTATAGTATTTGTGCAGTAGCGTTTTGAAACGAACGTGTTTTTTTCTCGTGCCGAAAACCATGTGTGACGAAAAACAGGAGCAACGTATCAATCTCAAATTTCTCGTTAAGTTGAAAAGAACTCCGACTGAGTGATATAAATTGTTGCAAGAGGCCTATGAGGATAATTCTCCATCTCGTGCGCGTGTTTTTCAGTGGTGTAAGCGCTTCAGTGTGGGCCGAGAGAGCACTGAAGATGACCAGCGCCCAGGTCGCCTTGTCACTGTTTCCGGAGTTGAAACAGTGACCAAAATCAATCAAATTGTGCGTGCAGATCGTCGAATGAGCATCCGGATGATTGTGGAGGCTGTAAACGCCGATAAAGAAACGGTTAGATAAATTTTACACGAGGGATTGATTACACATGACAAAAAGTCTGTGCGAAGTTGGTGTCAAAAAACCTGACTCCTGACCAAAAGCTCTTGCGTCAACAGGTCTGCTCAGATTTCCTTGAAAGATTAGAAGAAGATTCCTGATGGATGAAAAACATTATTACTTGCGACGAAACGTGTTGACGAACGCATTTTTTAATACGATGTTGAAACAAAGCGGCAATCGATGCATTGGAAGACGCCTGAATCGCCCAGAATCAAAAAAGCAAGGATGCCCAAATCAAAATTCAAGGCAATGTTGATCTTTTTTTTTTCGGCATTAACGGTATCGTGATGACTGAATGGGTTCCTGAGGGTCAGACTGTCAACCAGACTTACTATTTGTCAGTTTTGGTAACACTGCGAGAACGAGTTTGTAAGAAATGGCCCGAGTTGTGGAAAAACAACTCGTGGATTTTGCACCAGGACAAGGCACCTGCCCATAACGCGCTATCTGTGAAACGGTATTTGGCCGATAAACGCACTCCTGTGCTCGAACACGCGCCGTACTCGCCAGATTTGGCACCGTGCAACTTTTTTTTGTTTCCGAAGATAAAATGTGCTTTGAAAGGGACCCGATTTGAGTCGATGGAAGCGGTAAAGCTAAAAAACGGCAGAGCTCCTAAAGGCCCTCACCGAAGAAGACTTCGCAGCGAAAATTCAGGATAATAATTTAACCATGCATCCAAAAGAAAGCCTCAATGACCTATCTCATCCGACGAAACTCTCAAATTTAAAATTTATTCATCCGTATCAAGATCTCAGTTTTGACTTTCCATTCAATTCCCTTTTTTTAATGAACAGGCAATGAAGAATTCTCCAGAACTTATTTATATGAAACTGCCTTTTCATTTGTCACCGATCTCAGCGTAAAATAAATGCAGTTCTCCGTCTTGCTGTACATTAGATTCGAATATCCATAATCTTATTTCAAGTAAGCAGGAATATATACATCACATACTAGGAATGTATAGTGCTAAAAGTTTGATATACTTAAACCATTTTTAATTGTTTTGTTTTTACAATTTTTGTTTATTTTATGATGGTTTATTAATAAAGCATTCATAATTTAGAAACACAATTAATAGTTTCATTTTATTAACTAGGTACATTGTATGTGTTCGTAGATCACAATTTTTTTTATAAATATATTTAACACTTAGAAAATCCTATTAGTGGTCCGCGGGATTTAAATTCTGAATTTACTGGTCCGCGAGGTCAAAAAGTTTGGCGACCCCTGCTTTAGAAGACATTATATCAAACTAATAAAATAAAGTCGGGCATAAATTATATTCTAGTATTTTGCATTTTTTTGCGAATAATATTCAAATAATTTTTATGTTATCCTTTCGTATTATTCAACATTAGTTATTCAAATTCTTAGTCGAAAATTAAAGTAGGCCGATTCCAGAACTTTAAAAAATAATTATATATATATATATATATATATATATATATATATATATATATATTGCGCGTTACCCGCGAGAAATGCAAACAATTGTGGAAATGACTAATTTAAGGTCAATGCACATTCCTGAAAGAAACCGCTACAAGAGATTTTCAAGAAATAAAAAAATTGTTATTCTAGAATTTTCCAACTGATCTAAATTCTTAGTCCTAGTTACTTATCTATATTATATACGAGGGCTGATCAGAAAAAAAAAGAGTGTTAGTCGAATAAAGAAATATTTATTAACACTAGACAGAAAATACAAAAATGAATCAAGAGGCATACGTGTCTGTCGCATTTCGACATAATCGCCAAGCCTATTTAGGCATTTATCAAAACGCAGAACCAACTTGTTTAACTCGTCTTGGTAGAAATCAGATCCCTGTCCATTGAGCCAGGTCTCGACGGATGATTTCGCAGCACATCAGAAACGATGTGCCGCACGCTACCATAGCTCAGTCCCAGCTCTGACGAGATTTCACGCAGTTATCCGTCGATCATTTTGAATCATTTCTCCAATCCGTGCCGTGGTAATTTCTGTCGTTGAAAAAATTGACCGCGCGCGGACGCTCCCTGTTATATTGCGGCTTTCGATATCCTGTCTGCCTCATTGAAAAGAATGACACAATTTCGCTACATGTTGTCTGCTCAGTGCAAATGCGGACACATTCTTTGCCCATAAAAATCGAATCACGGCTCGCACTTCCAAACGAGACCAATTTCCTAACCATTCCAATCGTCCTGAACCCTCTGGGAACGTTCACTACCTCCCCGCAAACCAGCTATATGACAAGTCGCTCCCTTTGTCTCCTCTCTGGGGAAACAATTTGTAGTTTTCAAATGCTGAGGCTTGTAACCTTTTTCCTGATCATCCCTCGTACATATCTTGTGTGTGAAAGGGGAGAAAATAGTAAGTGGAAAATAAATTGATAAATATAATCCCTCGTATCTTACTTCCTTGAAAATTATGAAGTTAGAGCAGTGTTTCTCAAACTGTGGGGCGCGCCCCTAGGGCGGACATGATAATCCTGCGAGGGGTGCGCGAGCATATTGTAAAGTCGAAAACATAAGACAATTTTAAAAAATTATTTATTAATTTAAAGGAAACAAATTACCTTCTGACACAATAAAAAATAAAAACACATTTACACTGATATAAAATATTTGTGTATCAGTACTGCATGATATATTTTATAATTAACTGGCTGCATGGCCCGGCGTTGCACGGGCTTTTTCTACTTTTATAAATTTTCCTTTCCCTTCACAAAATCAGCACTTCCATTATTCTTTTTCGAAACTACTTTGACTTGTTTGTTTCTTTCCCCTCCGCTTAAGCCTGGGCTTTACCGAGTGTGTAACTTAATTTCCTCTTTTCTTCATGACGCCAGCACTTTTGTGCAGGTGTGTGCGCGTACCATGCAAGTGATTGCTATAATAATGTCATTAAAATTCCCTTTTTCGAAAATTTTTTAACTTCTTTCCTGTTCAATTACCCCCTGCTTTGCACGGACATTTTTCAATGTATAACATATCGTCATGGAAATTCCCCTTCTCCTCTAGCTGTTAACACTTCTTGTGTGTGCATGTTTTTTTATATTAACTTCATTACAATTCCCTTTTTCGAAATTTCTTCCACAGCTTTCCATTGTCAGACACATTTCTTTTATCTCTCTAGAGCGCGGCATTACAGTGGCTTTTTTGAGTGTAGAACTATTCCCCCCCCCCCATTATTTATAAATGATGAATTAAAAAATCTTACAGATTGCTATTGAAATGATTTTTTTTCTGATCGTTTGAATGTTTGATTAAACATATGTACTGGTATACCCATTCTTCGCACGGGTGAACTGAAAAATTATACAAAATTAAACAACACAGATTGAAGGTTAAAGAAGTTTTTAATGAGTTAATTTAACGTGAATTGCAAATTAAACAAAAAAAGCTTTTTGCGTAGCTCAGCTAAACAAAAAAAAAGAGAGAGAGAAATAAAACACCTTTGTTAAATTTTAAGTATGTAGATCTAATAGCTGATAAAAAGGATATTTTTTTTATTTTTAACTCACCGTAACACTCTTTTGAGGATCGATTTTTGAAAATACCTTCTTAAGCTGATCTCTGCTCAACAAAAGTAACACATTGTTAAAAGTTTTGTGTAATGAACGCTTAAAATAGTTTAAATAATTTTTATCTAAAAGTATAATACATTAATATTACTTTATGTAGTATTTATTTTATGTTAAAATTGTAATATTCGCAAGCAACGCCGTTTCTTAAATTATAATGACGATTCAATGAAAAACATAGCGAAATGTTAACGATAAAGTCAAGTTGGCAAATGCCTAGCTACTTTCATAACTCGAGCTTTATTAGAGCTTTTAAGACCCGCCGTGTAGTGGAGCGATGCACGTTAATACATTATCCAACCGCATTATGATTTACTGCAGTTTTTTTCATACAATAATTTTTTTTGGATCACTACATTTAAAATTAAGGGATATACATAAACAAAATACTCCACTTTGGGAAATTTAATCCGTTAGAGCTAATAAATTAATTAATGATATTTCACTGTAAAATTAATTATATATACCGTTCACTTAAAATAAGTGGTCAAATCATTTTCTAAGGTCTTCATTAACATACAAAAACATAAGACACTTAAATTTTGACAAACTATTTTTTCCGCTAAAATACTCATCATGGAACCCGTGCTGCCATATATCTTAGAAGAGTGGATTTCAAAGAATATTCCTGCTAAGTATTGGTAGAATATTCCTTCTAAGTTGGTGTGGTGTGGTAGTTAGGAGAAGGGGGCGTCAGCTCATGTGTCGTCCACGTCACTTGACCATGGTTCAAATTTACGTGATCTGTTGCCAAAAGCCCTCGTGTAGCTGAACAGTGCGACGTTAATATTCACTCACTCACTCCAAAAAATACAATACAGTATTTATAATTATTTTTATACTTAAAAATGCAATATCTGCCTATTCAATTAAAATTATAGCGTTATAATTAACTACTATCCACAAACAAATTTTGAAAATTTGTCCAAATGATGTAGTGTGAAAGAGAAAGTTTATTTACTTTAAGTATCAGAACCGATAAAAGCATTTATTTTGAAAAAAGATCAATTTCTTACTACCAAATGTTCATAATAAAATCATAAAAAAAACATTAAAATAAAGAGAGATTTATAACAACCTCTCCCTTCAAAACTTGGTTTTATTCTGAAATAAAAAAAAAAATTAGGGATTATGCTGATAACAGGAATTAATTAGTAACCAGCGCCTTGCGTAGCCAAAACAAAAAGGGTTTCTTCACAAACAAAAGACAGATGTATGCTGTCGTGGGCTTTTTTGCAGCGCACGCCTCAATTGATGTTGATGGCAGAATTTTTTCCTACTTACTTGACAAATATCGTTATATTTTGGACACTTCATACAATATCTTTATAAATTATAGTCTATGCTATAAATTATAGCCTATGTGCTATTCTGATGTATAAGCTATATTACTGTGAAGTTTCATTAAAATCCATTCAGTTGTTTTTGCGTGAAAGACCCACAAAGATCCTCACAAACTTTCGCATTTATAATATATATTAGATTTATAACAATACTAAGTTAAGAACAAGCCCATGGGCTTGTCATATATTAAATTATATGCAAGAATGAACACTTATCTTGTTAATCTGTGCAGTTTATAATTAATCCACTAAATGCTGATTAAAAATTACGTGATAGTTTACCGATGTCATCGTTTAACACGCTTGCATTAAGGAGGGATGGGGGGGTAGAAAATGAATAAATAAGCAAATCTTCTGAAATAAGTAAATTCTTTGTGAACATTGTCAAGGTCATTTTATTGCCTTCGGAATAATTTAAAAGATCACGGTTTACAGAAAACATTGTACTTTAAAAGACGTATATATACGTCTGGAGCAATTAACGCACTGGCTGAGCGAGATGTTTAATTTAAAAGGTTAAATTCGTATTGTCGATCTGCGTCAAAGAATATCATTATTTAATTTAAAACATTGTTTTGTATGAAGGGGCGTGATGGAAAGTATGATTGAATATTGGGCCGTAAGTGTGGAACGTTTGAGAAGCACTGAGTTAGAGTACTATTTGATTATTTTTAAAGGAACTGTAAAAACTAATCTTTTTTACCTGTTTGGTAAATCAGTCCTGAATCGTAGATGGAAAAATAAGGGGAAAAAATGTTTTTCAGGAACGATTTATTAATTATTGCTGCGGGTCTGGTTTTGTTGGAAGAGTTATACATACGTTTCAATTGTATATATATTCGTTTATTTTAATTCTTAATGTCTTCTTCCTTTTAGATGATGATCCTCATGTATGTTGCACTACAAAGCAATTGTTAGCTTTTCAAGAACAATTAAGTATTGCGGAAGCTGCTGGATTCTCTCGTTGTCCTTCCTGTCATCATAATTTTCGGCAAATGATTTGTTTCATGTCATGTGCTCCCTGGCAAAGCAGATTTCTTAATGTTACTAAATCAGCGTGGTTTGAAACTGATGATGCAACTAATGAGGTAGAAGTTGTTGAAGAAATAGCTTACCATCTATCAGAATTGTAAGTTGTCAGCCTAAACGTTTTTCTATATTTCATTTTTATAGCTTTTAAACATAAATTGAATTTTGATAAATAATCGTATATGTGAACATTTCCATGTGAACTTCTTCGAATTTTCAGCTTAAAATTTGAATTACTAAATTCTGTCTGTAAATTTTGTCACTAATAATAAAATATAAATAATATTTTGAAATATATGTATACATACATATACACTCATGGTCAAAAAAATTAGCACACCAAGGAGTCGTCAAAATGAAACGAAATTTTACATACGTAATGACTACTTTGATATAAGTAAATGATTAGAAAATCAAAGAAAAAGGATAATTTATTTCAGAGAAATAGGCAAAAGAACGGAGGATTTAATACCCTTTTGAACCCCCTCTTACGCGAATGCACGATGCGATACGATCGGGCATTGAGGCACACAAGTTCTGTATGATGTCTTGAGACATTTCGTTCTATATTTGCTGTAACCTTGCCTCTAGTTCGTTCAAACTCGTGGGATGTCCAACTCGCCGTCCCAAATGATCCCAGATATGCTCGATTGGAGACAAATTTGGATGTTGGGCAGGCCAAGGAAGGGTAGTAACAGTGCGGAGACAGTCTTGTGACACCCTTGCCGTGTAAGGCCGAGCATTGTCTTGTTGAAAAATGGCTCCTGGGTGCCGTTGCATGAGTGGCAACACATGTGGTTGCAGGATGTCATGGAATACCACTGGGCTGTCATGGTGCCACGGATCAATACTAGGGGTGTCCGTGTATTGTAGGCAATGGCACCCCATACCATCACACTAGCTGTGAGAGTAGTGTGTCGCTGTAAAGCAAAGGTAGGATTGTGGCGTTCACCACGGGGTCTCCACACACGAACACGATTGTCATCACTGCTGAGATTGAATCTGGATTCTCTCTCTCGCGCGCGCGCGCGCGTCGCTAAAGACGACCTGGTTCCATCCTGCTGCAGTCCAGTTTCCTCGTGCGTGGCACCACTCCAAATGGAGGTGTCAATTGGGTGGGTGTCAAGGGCAGCACACGTAATGAGTGCCACGGACCCAAATGTCCTTCAGCCAGGTGTCTTCCCATGGTTCGAGAAGACACAGGGGCTCCTAATGAAGGTGCTACATGTGCCTGGATGGCGGCCGAGGAAGCAGTTGGCTGTACGCGTGCATTTCTTATGATGTGGCTGTCTTCTCGACGACTAGTTTGTCGAGGGCGTCCTGAGCCTGGTCTTTGTGTAAATGATATCTCTCGGATCCACTGGTTCCAACACCTCCTCACAAAACAATCAGAACGGCCTAATTGACGAGCTACTCACCTAGCTGACCACCCAGCTTCCATCATGCCGATGATTCTCACCCTCTCAAACTGCGACAGCTACTCATATTGTCTTTGAAAACGGCGTAATGGTATATCTACCTCTGCTATTCCTTTTTAAACGATTCAGCGCGCTCAAGGCTTTGGTTACCTGTTTTATACTCCACGGAGAACAACGTTAAATGCCCTCTACCGGCTATACGTAATGCACAATCATCCGACATGTGCCTTCACGCCAAGTTTCGTTACGATCCCGAAATTATTTCTTGATGCGCTAATTTTTTTGTGTATGTATGTATATATATATATATATATATATATATATATATATATATAAATATAACATTTGGAACTTAATTTTATCTTTTTGATATTAAGAAATTTATAGTTATATTGAGTGCAATTGAGTTAGAATTATTATTCAGTCTCTAAAATGCATCAGATATATGCATAAGTTATACCCGTTTTCAGAGGTGCAGATCTGCGGTTGAAATGATGTCGCATGTAGCATGCGATGATTGAAGTCATTAGTCAATAATACGTTTGAAATAATAACAAAAATCGAGTTCACTGTCTTGTCGAGTTTGGGCATTTCTAAAAACATTTGAGGCGCTTGTCACCAGTGACAATGTACATCCCCACAACTCCCACGTTGGAGGGGGCAGTGTTCTAGGGGGCCCAAAACCTGACTTTGCAGGTTTTGGGGGCTAATACGGCCGTTACATCGGTGACATGCAGTGGCCGTTACGCCACTGCAATGCACCGATGGTTTCGGAATTTCTGGAAGAAGACAAAAGCTATCAAGGTCATGGAGTATGTGAGTTTCCTTTACTTGTTGGAGACAGGCTCTTGAATGAAGGCAATGAATGAAAGCAGCCCTAATCCAATCATGCCAGAATAAGCCGAAGCCTTCGGCATTCAGTGGACAGCCACTGTCTGCTGAATGTTGACAATGCCCCATGTTTCTATCAAGACAGATAGAAACATTGAGTTTCATTGAAAAGGTGAATCTTTGGGTTTAGCATCAGCTGCCGATCAATAAAACCGGCGAATCGTTATCTATGTTGTTTTTTCCTTTACCAACACAAACTTTGAAAAAGATTATGGCAGGATGAGAAATGGATTATGTAGTGTAATGTAAAGCATCGTGTTGACTTTTTGAACCGCCTTCGTCGATTTTGCAATACGAATTTCATCTCCAAAAGCATCTCTACCATCTTCAGTTAAGCAGAAAGTTATCTGTATTTCTTGTGAAGAAGACCAGTGTCATCAGCCGATAGAATGTTATTCTTCATCTTAATAATGTGAGGCTTCATTCTGCTGTCAAATAAGGGACAGTTGATTAGGAGTTTTTATCTTATTCTTATTAACTTGGTCATCTCTTCTGTTTTAGTACTTACTATCACTTGTGTGTATTGACCTACTTACTCTCTTTCAACTGAAAAAACTTTGATAGTGTTGATGTAAAAATTGTCATCCAAGACTTTTTTTTTTCACTCTTAACCTTCAGTACTTTTTTCAACTTGTGATTCATCTTCTTTCAGAAAAATATGAATAATTATGTTTTATAGGTACAATCTTAAGTTGTATATATTTTGTGTTTTATGTCATTATCACAGAAAACAGCTGAATATTTTGCATTTGCTTAGTGTATTTATTGATTATGTGGTTAAGTGAAACTTACAGCAACTACTATTTTCCTTGTATAGTAAATCAAACATATAAATTATTATAAATGTTAATCAATTCAATTACATCCCTTATATTGATTCAATTTGCAGGAATGCATGTCTGTGTACTTACAGATACCTAGATGAAATAACTCTTCATTATAGAATCATTAGAATGGCGATCTTGATTTTAAATGTATAACTTTGGATCATTCACAAGAAGAATTTACTCAATGTGTAACTAAAACATCCAACCTCATGTCACAACTAATTTTTCGATGGCTGTATTTCACTCATGTAGTATATCAGCTAGTGGATCTCACAGTATCAATAAGTTTTACGTTCCAACCATTAAGATTGTACCGGGTGGGCAAAAAGTCCGCAAAAAATTTTGAAATTCATAAAATCCGGAGAAATGAACGAAAAAAAAACTGTTTGCAGGATCTGCATTAGTATGTCACTAGATTTTTTTTAAGCTAGAAAAAAAAATTATTCGAAAATCATCCGGTAGGTGGCGCTGATGTACGCAAATTAAAGAAACAATGCATAAATAATGAACATAAAACTTTCACAACTTTATTACACCAGAATATGTTCCACATGACCATCACCACAGGGGAGAAGATATTCCAGACGAGTGACAAATCCAGCAACGGCAGAGTGCAACATGTCCGGATGTATGGAGGATACTTCTCTGCGGATTTCATTTTTCAGTTCCGACAGACTTGATGGACCGGATAGATACACGCAAGATTTCAAATATCCACACAACCAGAAGTTTGCCGGTGTTAAATCTGGAGACCGAGGAGGCCATGGGTACCTGCAGCGCCTGCTAACGATTCTGTCTTCCCCGAGCGTCTGTATCGGGAATGCCTTAACCGGGTTAGCAGTGTGACTGGTTGCTCCATCCTGCATGAACGTGACATTCGAAATCTGACCTCGTTGAATTAAACATGGCATTACAGTCTCCCGCAGAAGCGTTAGATAACGCTGAGCATTTACCGTTTCCGTTATCCATCCATTTACTGGGCACTGCGTTTCAAAGAAGAAGGGTGCAATGATAAATGAACCCGTGAAACCACACCATGCTGTCACTTTTGGGGAATGCAATGGCTTCTGTGTGTACTCACGTGGATTAGAGGTCACCCAAATGCGACAGTTATGGTTGTTAACGTCACCATGAAGCGAGAAATGAGCTTCATCTGTCCACAAGATGTTAAAACCCCAGGTGGGATCCTGTTCCATTTTAGAGAAGGCCCACTTCGCAAATGCTTTCCCTGTGCGGTATCTGCTGGCAAAAGTTCATGGCACGATTGCAATTTGTATGGGTACAGCTCGAGGATTCGACGAAGAATATTGCGGACAGATGATGGTGGTAAGCCCAATCGTCTGGCAGCTTCACGAGCACTGCTGGTCCCTGAAACTGCTTCGGACACAATCGCTTCCATTTCGACAGCAATGCAGGGTCCACTCTTCACATTTTTCTGAACTCGGAATTTACGCAAGGCAATGGTCGCTGATTCCTCGTTCATGTAAAATAACTTCACCAACAAAGCTTTATCCGGCGCACTGAGCATCCTTGTTCACATTCACTGTTTGAAATGCTGAAATGAATGTGGATTCATTTTTACGCTGATTTCTTAAGGAAAACTGGAATCTGGTTGGTCGTTGGGATGGGTTACGGAGTACATAGTCCCGTCGGACTCTAACCTCCTATCCTGGAATTTTAGATGACTGTACTAGATTTACCAATGCCCTTTTTAGAAAAGTATTTAGATATAATTAAAATTTAAGTTAAGGTATCCGAACACGTTGAAATGACCGAATTCTCTCAAAAACACATTTTTTGTTTTTTATTTTATTGAATAGAGCTATCTTTGGCTTTCCAAAACACTCTTTGTTTTGTTTCTACGTTACCTAGAGGTCAAGTTATAATCAGTTTTATCAAATTAAAAACCGGAAGTGAGTCTTTGATCTACCGGAAGTAGGCATTTAAATGGTTCAAAATCTGTCAAAAATTAGCTTAAGGAGCAGTTTTCTTGGAAATAGTTTTAAATTCCTCTTAAGGAAATAATAGAAATAGTTTATTGTTTTAAAGTGAGTGGCAACACAACATTTCTTCCAATAATTTGGCACGTTTGTGTTTACAAAATTTTCAATCGCTTTTCGATAGCTTTTAGCTCGAGTTATTTGATTGATTTTGCTAACGTTGTCGGGTTTTTTTTCGAAATTTTAATTTTATTATTTAAATTTTGCACACTATTAAGTTATGGCTAATCCCAAGAATCGAAATTCTACTCGTAAATCTAAATTTAAAGGCAATAGATACACTATTAAGAATAACCAATATGAGATCAACAAAAATGTCAGATCTGCACCTACTGCAAGTGAAAGAAAACTTCAAAAGGATTCAAAAATGTCAAAAACTGTTGAAAATGAAGATAGGAACGTAATTATTAATTTAGAAATTTTAAGTAATGTGATTTCCTTATTATGCTGTCCTGAATGTTTAGAAAATAAGCTTCAACTTTTGCAAGAATCTGTGTTTGGCTTAGCATCTAATATGATACTAAAATGTAAAAACTGTAACTTTTTAAGCTCCTTTTGTACATCTATGAAAGTTAACAAATTGCACAATATTAACCTTTCCTTTGTTTTTGGCTTAAGAATCATTGGAAAGGGACACTCTGCTGCAAGGAAGCTGTGTTCAGCTATCAATGTGAAATCTCCTTCTAAAACAGCTTTCAAGTATCTTGAAAAAAAAATTAGAGCATGTTTCTAATAACGTTGCATATAAAACTATGAATGAGGCTGCAGCTGAAATCCACGAGAAGAATAATTTTGATGAAGTTGTTCAATGCGGTGTGTCGGTCGATGGAACTTGGCAACGTAGAGGACATTTGTCTTTAAATGGATGTGTTAGTGCTATTTCCATAGATACTGGTAAGGTTTTAGACATGGAAGTAATGTCAAAAATGTGCAGATTATGTTTGAAGAAACATGAAAATAGAATTGCACACGAGTGTGAAAAACATGTTGGGTCATCTGGTGCGATGGAACCTGTTGGTGTGTACCGAATATTCGAAAGATCTGCTGAGACGAGAAAATTGCAATATGTACATTTTTATGGAGATGGGGATTCGAAAAGTTTTGATGCGGTTAAAAATTTTTATGGTGAAAACAGCGTTAAAAATTTGAATGCATTGGCCACATTCAAAAGCGTGTTGGCTCAAGGCTTCGAAAGTTGAAGCTGAAGCAAAAAGGTCTGGGAGGTCGTGGGAAATTAACTGATAGTTTCATCGATAAACTACAAAATTATTATGGCATCGCTATCAGATCCAATGTGAATAACATAGAAAAATGCAAAGTGCAGTGATTGCAGCATTTTTCATTGCTGTTCCAACAAAAACCAACCGATGCATGGTCAATGTCCAGTTGGACCCGACACCTGGTGCAAATTTCAACGAGCTACATTTGAAGGAAAGATGCATATTGATACTGGTAAGGGACTTCCTCAAAAAATAATTAAAATTATCAAGCCTCATTATATGAAGCTATGTGACAAAGATTTATTGAATAAATGCTTACATGGGAAAACGCAGAATGCAAATGAAAGTTTTAATGGCATTCTGTGGAAGTTTATCCCGAAAGATATTTTTGTCGAGTTACAAACTCTGAAATTAGGAGCTCACATGGCTGTCATACAATTTAACAAAGGTTTTCGAGGATTGTTAGATGTGTTGAACCAAGCTCAGATACAAATTGGTGTCAATACTGTAAGCGGTTTTGCCCAACTCGATGAAGAACGCATTAATGAGTCAAAGCGTCATTCATTATCTGAAGTAAAAACTTCCAGAAAAAAATAGGTCACGAAAGAAAAGAAAATTAGCCAAAGCTGAGATACAAGAGGGCATAACCTACAAATCAGGGAATTTTAGGTTTCTGTATGTATAATTTATATTAAAACAACAAAAAGTTTAAACTTTAAATCCTTTTTTCTCGAAACTGTTTTTTATGTATAATGTATTCACGGTGAGTCTGATAACTCAAACTATTATGAATATATTTCTATAAAACTTTTTGAACCTAATACTTATATTGTTTTCTAGAGTATGTACTAAAATATTTCTTATTGCATACATAGTTTTTGATTTATGGCCAGTTATTTAAATAATGGTCTCATAAAAATGACACATTTCCTATAATATTTACTCGATGAGCTCTAAAATTTTTAAATTTTACTAAAACATTAAAATTTTAGTACATCCTCTAGATAAATGCAACTTTTTGTTTTAGTAATATTTTTTACTGATCTAAGTTAATTATTTTTTTCTCTAACTGCTTTGTCGTTTTTCAAAAATATTGCTAAAATTTCCTTATAATTGGGATTTTTGTAAAATTTAGGCAATTTATTTTAAATATTTTTAGTTAAATATTAGTATTTATTGGTATTCATCCCTAAAAAAGCATTTATAATGTTTTAATATGTTATTTTCAAAAAGTAAACGTGTTCGGATACCTTAAGTAGAATTTGAAAATATAAAAATATAATGCGTAAAAGATTTAAATGAATAGTTATGATTAAATAAAAAAGCTCTTTTAAGAGCTAGAAATCATATTTCGAAGCGTCCATTAAGTGGGCGGAGTTACGGTGGCCAATCGGGTTGCAGCAAGAACCAAGATCAGAAAGTGCGGGAAAAAAACATCGGGAGGTGGGAATAAGAGCTGTGGGGTAAAAGGGAGCAATATTATTGGTCGAGCCAGGAGTTCAGGTAATGGGGTATAAGGACTTGCAAAAATAAGTAGCCAATCAGAACGATCTGCGATTCAACAGAGTTGGATCGCAGTAAAAATTTCGAGAAAGAGTAATTTAAGAATGAGGTCAGATTCCTCCGTCCCATATCTGGCATGACATGTGCATTGCGTTGTTCGCTTGGATTGGGTGGAGAGGAGGTGTGGCCACTAGGAGGAGGGACCAATGGCGTGAAGGCGCACTTCGTCGGCTGTGGAGGAGAATTCCGATTGGATTGCGAGCTCAGGACTTTGAAAATGAATGTGAAGTTGCATTTAATGTTAAAAATTGAAAATGAGAATTGCCCGAAAGGAAAAAATTTTAAAGTCATGGAAATAAAAACGTATATTATTAGGATTGAGCTGGGAATAAATTAAAAATTTAATCCCAGATCGCTTCTAATATCATACATGCTTGTTTTTGAAAATCTTTGGTTTTCTTAAGTTCGGGGATTATTTGTTTAAGCTTTGGAAATTGTTTAAAGATATTTGAAACTATTTTGAATAAACTAATAAGATCTTGGAAGTCAGATGAGCTAATTTCATCTGTGGGGGGAGTACTTGGGTGACTTTGTCTTTCCGAGGTAGTTCTGTTGGTATCAGTGGTTTGAGGGTCGTTACTTTTGGGTTTCCAAGAAACTATGTTGGCGAAGGAAATTCCTTCAACAACATTGTTGCTGGTGAATGCTTTGTTGTTTCGATTAGTTATTGGGGTGCCTTTTTTGGGCTTGGGGAACTTGGGGCATTTTGTGTAACAGGCAGTATGCCCGTACGCTTCGCAATTTATGCAGTAAGGGTTTTCCTGACGTTCTTTTGTGGATTCATTGAGAGCAAAGGTTTTTTTTATAGCCGTCTAATTTGCATATTTCCACCACAGACGCTTGTAACAGCGCCACCTACCGGATGATTTTCGAATTATTTTTTTCTAGCTTAAAAAAAATCCCGAGACATACTAATGCTGATCCTGCAAACAGTTTTTTTTTCGTTCATTTCTCCGGATTTTATGAATTTTTAAAGTTTTTACGGACTTTTTGCCTACCCGGTATATTTACAGCAATGAGAACCATTTTGTGCTTGGTTCAAAAATATCTATATGTTGCAGGAAAATGATGAAATTAGGACCTTCACAAATCCGTAAGGGAGGTGATCAATTCATGGAAGATGTTAAAATAACGTCTCTTTGAAGTCAATTCCCTGATGTAAGAAAGTTATTTGATTAAATCCCCAAACTGTTTTATTGAAATGATGAAATGAACAAGTCAGCATTTGTAGAGCTCTGTTTTTGCTTGTTACCACTCCATTTTACTTCCTCTCTCCTCGTCCGTGCCAGGCAGCACTGTTCTTCTGAAGTGACACACCCAAACAAAATGACCTAAATATCATTTTTTAGTTTTATTTAGTTATATTCTTTGCATTATTAGCTTTTGATTGATATATCACTTTTGTATACCTGAAAATTAGAAACTGGATAAAATTTCAATTGAAAAATGTGAATAAACAAATTAGGGTATTTGACCTCTATATATAGATAAAAAAAAGCTTTTTGATAATAAAAAAAGCTATTTTAAAATGGAAAATAATAACTAAAAAAAGTTGTTACAAATAAAGCAGGACATATGTGACAAATTACAGCGTGGATTAAATCGGATTGCTCGCAACACGTTCGGAATAAATTTCAATGTACATTCTCTCATTTATAAGCAAGAAATCGAGTCTTTCATTTTGTATGGCTCTAGAGTTTGGGGCGAGGCACTTAAAAGAAAGATGAATTCTAAGTATCTGCGACGCATACAAAGAAGGATACTTTTACGGGTCATATGTGGTTATCGCACAATAAGTTACGACTCAGTTCATGCTATTTCTGGCTTCCCTCCAATCGACATTACTATTCTTCATGATATTGCTTTTAGGGGAAAATCTCTCTGTTCTTCCATCTCTAATTATGATTGTATTCTATCTCCATTTTTTATCCCTCATCCTTCAGAGAGGAATGCCATCAATATTGTTCAATTTAGTGACAAGAGCACAGAAGATTTCCCTGTTATTTGCTATACTGATGGCAGTAAAATTGATGGAAGAGTTGGTTTCGCATTTGTTGTGTTCAGGAGTGGTGTTGAATCCGAGAACTTTCAATTTAGAATTCGTGATGAATGCACAGTTTTTGTCGCTGAACTTTTATGTTTAAATTTCGCCGTTAAATGGATCACTGAGCAAAATAGTGTCATCTCAGAATACCTCATCTGTTGACTTCTTTCCTCCTTTTTCTCTTAAATGTATTTCTTCATCTAACAATATAATCGTCGAGATCCAGAAGCAACTGCCTAAGATCTCAATAGATTTTGCATTTGTTCGCGGACACGGGGCGTTCTTGAAATGAGCGAGCCGATTGGCTTGCAAAAGCTGCAACCAAGTGCAAAATTGACATTGACGTTAATATTTCTAAATCGTTTTACAAGAAGATCACGAATGAAAGAATGATGAAGTCTTGGAACCAAGAATATCTCATTTCTAATAAGGGGAGCATAACAAAGAAATTTTTTCCCACCATAATAAGAGACTATCATGTCATTTTTTACACTAACTACAAATTAACCCAATTTCTCACTGGTCATGGTAATTTCAAAAGCTACCTGAACAAATTTAATTTAGCTCCTTCATCTTTCTGTGACTGTAATATTGGTGGCGAGGAAAATGTAGAACATGTGTGATCCTTCTGTGTTCCAAGTATGTCAGAGAGAGAAAGATCATAAGACTGGCGTTCAAGAGACTCAACATTAATTGGCCACCGAATTTTCACCAATTTCTTTCCACCAGAAGTGCTTTCAATAATTTCTGTAAATTTGTTGTAACTGTTTGTAATCCTTCTTAACTTCATTTTTTTAATTGTTTATTTCCCATGAATGTGTGTTTAATACTTCTGTAAGCCCCGTGTGATACTTTGTGGTGCACGGGGATTTTATAATTGTTTTCAATAAAAAAAAATAAAAAAATAAAGCAGGATATTTCTGAAGTACTACATTAATATATATATATATTTAAAAAAAAATATTTGAAATTCTACTACAAATATCCTTTTTTGTTAAAAAAAAATACCAGCTTTATATTGTGTAATTATTTTGTTAATTTCAAATAAATAATTTGTAATTCAATGATTATTGTAGTATTAATTACTCTACTTTTAATAATGCACTGTATTTTCTAAATAAACACTTTTAAAATCTTGACAATATTATTGCATCATTTCACTGAAACAGATTAAGGATTTGATCAAATCACTTACTTTTCTTAAGGAAATTACCTTACATAGTTATTTTAACATTTTCTGTGAATTGATCATCTCCCTTTGGGATTTGATGAAATCCCTTCTTGCGAAATATATATATGGGACTTATATCATTGAAGGAAGAATATGCAGTGATTTTCTTATTAAATGATCCAGTTGATGACAGTATTTTTCTGATTCACTTTTCTACAATGTTTCTCCTTGATGTTGAATTTAAAAAATCACTAACTAATTTAAACATATTTCAGCTTATCTTTCAGTAAATGGAAAAAACTGCAGTACTTTTATGATTAACATCGAGAGTTTAGTAATCAGGGAAATTAAAATTAAGTTTGAGTCCTAATTTCAATGTAGATAGTTGTGAGCAGAATGAGGAAGATTGCTGAATGCTTATTTGAACTGGTCATGAAATCCTCATATTGCTTAATGTGAAAATTTGGTGAATTAGATTTGTCTTCTAATCATTTTACTGTATTTCAGATTTATATGGCTCTTCGTGAATAATTTGGTGCTTTGCCAAATACATAGTACATCACTTATATAAATTCTCTTGCAATCTAATATGAATAGTTTTGCAATGCTTATGATAAAAAAATTTGTAATGAACTGGACAAAAAGTATTTTGCTGATTTAGTTGGATAGAAAGAAGAAGAAATGTATGTGTCCACTCAAAATATGCAGTTATCTCTGTAGGGTAACGTACACCCCCACATCATGGGGAAGGGGAACAGGATTGTAGGGGGCCTCAAACCTGACTGACCCCAAGTATGTAATCCTTTGTAAGATCCGACGTGGGGCCCATAACTGGACTTGGCAGAGGGGCCCTAATATTCTCCATTGTGCCCCTGAGTTATCTACTTTAGATAACTTTTTGGTCTGCAAAACAGTGATGTACAAAATATTAATATCTGCATGTACTCATCAAATTTATTTTGTTTGCATTATATTTTAATTACTTGCATCACAATTCTTCCAAGAATACTGGTATTTTCTAAACTGCTGGATTGATTGCCTATGATTGTTGCGATCTTTTGTAATCTGTTTTGACTTCACAAATTTTTTTTAATTTCTACTATTATAAAACTCAACACATATTGTTTTGGGAAGAGGAAAAAATATCTTCTTCAATCGAGTGATTTTTATGTATAAAGGAATATTACAAATCTTGATTTTTAACATATATTTTAAATTGAATAATCCTTATATTTTGTTTCAATGACGTAATTCAAATTTACATTTATCCAATATATATATAAGTTAGAATAAACTTCTCTCTTTCAGATATGCATACTCGCTTTATGACTCCTGTAAAGATTTACAAGGTCTTATTCCTGGTACTCTTTTTATGGACTTCGCCTGTGGCTCTTGGGGAAGTTCAAAATGTAGTCCTGAAAATTTCTTAGATTTTGCAGGATCCACTCCAGATGAAGGAGCATATTCACCTTTTAGATGCAAATATATATTTCATGTTGCAGACATAGTAGAAGTAAATGGACAAACAATGTATCCTATGAAAGAAGTTCATTTCAAGTGAGTATTAATGGAAACCTCTAAAGAGGTTATGGCTTAACTCTAATCAAAATGAGCTTTTTTTACTAGTTTAATGTCTTATAAATGATTTTTTCTGCCTAACCTTTTTTATTGTAAACTTGTTTTAAAACAATTTCCAAGTTATATTAACAAATTTTTATATTTTAATTATGTAATAATGAATGTATAAATGTATAAAAAAAGCACAAAATTATTATTGAAAGCTATTAATTCTTGTTATATTATTTTTACATTTATTCAGAGAAATTATTGGGAACATTTGCTTGTTGTTTTCAATGTATTATGAGCCATTTATGCTGTATAAGAAAATACACATTAGCTGCAATAAAATGGGATATTCTGAATCTTTTTTAATTCTGACAATCATATGGAATTTAACGTGGAAAATGAGAGAAACTATGTGATGGATATTTGAACTCATTATAACCTTAAATTTTTTATTGATTAAAAATTGTCTTGTATTGGGATAAATACAGTCAGGCTGTATTAACATGCAGTGTAGAGTAGCCCTCGAATCTGCGTAACCATCAATTTTGCCGTAGCTCCCTTTATAAGTACTGCATATTTTAGCACATAATGTGCACCTATAATTTATATCTACATTTTTTTTAGTTTTTTGATATATTCTCCATATACATGCACCCTTTTCTTTGTGAAGAAATCTAAAATGTACACATGTATGCTTTTATCTTTTGAAGTCATTCATTTTAAAGATTTTCTTCAACTTTAAAACTAGCAGTGTGCTAAATTGACTAGGGGAGGTACTTGAAGAGTAGTGAATAATTCTAGAAACAGGGTGGATTGCATTTAATGCAGATGAACACAAGAATGTTTGTGAAGAATCTGTATGGAACCTTTCCACTAATCTTCTTAGGCGTCTTTTTGGGGAATATAAATTCGCTTATATTTCCAATCAACTCCAAGAAGATGAACGGGATATGTAAAGTAGATAGGGTATTTTTAAGTCAAGCGTTGTAAGCTAGCAGGTATGAAGGTTATTAAGCCAGCAACAGTAACCTCAATCTTAGAGGATTCCAGGATATTAAGATAGTGAAGACGTGTAGTGCTGCTATTCTACTGAAGAACGAGAAAGCTTATATAACCAATGGTAAATATAATTTATGTACGTTTAAAATAAGCATTAGGTTAGTCAAATTAGTTAACCCTTTGATGGTCATGAACGAGCTCAGCTCGCAATCGAGTAGTGCTTCTGAATGCGCGCAAACGAATTCAGCTCAGGCGCAAGATTTCGACCGAAATGGGTATAAACAAGTTCTACTCGCGTAGTTAAACCTTTCCCCAAAGGGTGCTGACGAGATGGACTCGTTCAAGGTCATTATGCTGCATCGATTATGTTACAAACGAATCCTACTCGCGAAATTTAGTTAGTTTTACTGTCTACAGATGGCAGTACAGGTTCCATGAATTTTTCTTCATAATGAAGGTTCTTTTTTTTTACGTTATTCCTTTTATGCGTATTTTGGCGCGTTTTTTAGACTGTTTGTAAAGTAAAATGGCTCAAAAGCGAAAATTAGATTATTATGATGATGATTTTGATTTCGATACAGAAAGCTTATCAAGTTTTGAGTTTGATGAAGACTTTGTTCACAGCATATCAAGCTCAGAAGACGATACAAGCGCTGAGGAAAATTTTTTGAGTGTTCGACAGTGTTGTAAAATTGATTCAAGTTCCCCGGCTCCTAGCCGATTTAGTTTTACTGGTGATGTGGGCATGAAAGCTTGCGTGACAAATATTTCTGATCCACTAGAGTACTTTCAGCTGTTTTTTACTGATGAGATTGTAAATCATATTGTTACTGAAACCAATATTTTTGCTGCTGAAAATTTAAATAAATTTAAGAGCAAAGAACATTCCCGAACTCATCATTGGAGTGAAACTAATGCGAATGAATTGAGAGTATTTTTTGCAACATTAATTTTGCAAGGAATAATTATGAAACCAACTATAAGAAAAGATTTTTAAATAATTACTATATTTAAATTCTTCATAAAGTTTTTCATTAGTTGTTTTTATTTAGTCCTTTCAATTTAATATTTGTCTTATATTTATAATTTACTATTTAATAATTATCATTTATTCATTATTTTAAAGTATGTAAAAACTGTTATTTGTGTACTACAAATACTTTAAGAAACCTTTAAAATGCATGAGGCGAGCTATCTACGGCATCGCCGTAGAAGGGTGACATTTTCGGAAGAACGGCGGGGGAAAACAGCTGCCACTTTTGACTACTGCTTACTCGTAATACTGCGCGAATTAACTAAATGAAAACTGCTCATTTCCCTAACCGTCAAAGGGTTAAAGTTAATGAAAGTTAATAATTCGAGTACGTGTATTTCTCGGACCTCCTATTTCAGTAGATCTTACTTGATCTTGAGCGTAATTATTAATTAGTTACATAACTCATAATTTAATTTAATACAAAAGGTAAATCCCTTTATTTGACGTAACATAGAAATATTATATGTTAATAGAGTTTTTTTTAGACTTGAAGTAATAAATAATTATTATTATTATACAAAATGGCTCTTGGTGGTTCTTTGCCTCAAATTAACCTTGGTGTCTAGGGTGAGACCCAGGGGGTCTCCACATGTTATTCTGGATTTTTGAGAAAAGATAGACATATTTTGGAGTAATGCACTTCCAAACAAAATAGTAGATTTTAGGAGTTGGATGTTTTCTCTTTCCCCCAGTTAGTTATTTGAAGTGAACATCAAAAGCTTTAGTTATATTTATGGGTCCTGACAAATGAAGCAAATAAAGTTGTTTTCAAATACAAAGTCATTCAATTTTGCAAAAGAAAACGGTAATCATGCTGTGTGTAAAAATTCCTTACACGAGTGGAAGCAAAATGAAATTTCAATTATTAATATGCCAAAGAATAAATATGCTTTGCATATGGGAGTAATGGAATGGCCTATTCTAGAAGAAAATGTTACAAATTTGGTCCTAGGAAATTGCAGAATGGATTAATTTTGAAAGAAATGGCATGTGTTTATTTGCCTTTAAGGGAGTAGCTGTGGGCTGGGCAAGGTCGATAAATGAGTACCAAGTTTTCCTGGGAACTTAACACTGGGGGTTTTGCATCAGACTGACCACCTGACTGGAGCATCTGCTAATGCACCTCAGGGCCCAAGGTCGTGTATGCTGAGTTGGGCACAGTAGGCCTTGGCCCTCATGGGCTGTTGCGCCTCTGAGTTAAGCTTAGGGAGTGGCTGTGTGGTAGCGTAGTGGTCATAGTCACAAACTCATGGCATGTTAGGAGTATGAACCTTAGTATCACATCGTGTAAAAGGGCGGATGCATGTTGAATCTGTTGTGGCTCAAAGTCCTCCCTTTGGTATGATTTGGTAGTTAGGAGAGGAAATACCACCTCATGTGTTGTCGTTGTCACTTGACTGGGGTTCAAAATTACAAAGTTCGTCACCAATAGCCCTTGTGTTGCTTTTTAGTGTGATGTTAATAAATACTCACTCGCTGCCTTAAAGGGAGTAAAAAAGAATGTAAATGAATGTTAAAACTTGGAGTGTGCGCCTGTATGTTGTGAAGACCCCCTGGGTCTCACCCTGGACACCAAGATTAATTTGAGGCAAAGAATCACTAAGAACCATTTTGTATAATAATAACTTGTATTTATTATATCAAGTCTAAAAAAAACTCTTAATAAAATATAATGTTTTTATGTTACGTCAAATAAAAGGGATTTACCTTTTATATTAAATTAAATTACGAATTATGAAATTAATCAATAATTATGCTCAAGATCAAATAAGGTCTACCGAAATAGGAGGTCCGAGAAATACATGTACTCGAATTATTAGCTTTCATTAACTTTAACTAATTTTACTAAACTAACGCTTATTTTAAGCGTACATAAATTATATTTACCACTGGTTATATGAGCTTTCTCATTCTTCAGTAGAATAACAGCACTCTCTCTACGTCTTCACTAACGTAATCTCCTGGAATCCTCTAAATTTGAGGTTACTGTTGCTGGCTCAATAGCCTTCATACCTGCTAGCTTACAACACTCGACTTAAATACCCTATCTACTTTGCATATCCTGTTCACCTTTTGGAGTTGATTGGAAATACATGCAAATTTATAATCCCCAAAAGACACCTAAGAATATTAGTGGAAAGGTTCCGTACAGATTCGTCACAATGTGTGTGTGTGCTTAGGAGCTGTCCTTGTCACTTGACAATGGTTCAAAATTTCAAAGTCTATCAGGTATAGCCCTTATGTTGCTTTAAAGTACAAAATTAGTAAGCATTCACACATTCTAAGGATCTTGAAGCAACAGAGCTATTACCAAGTTATTTTGAGTTTTTGTTTTAGATTAGGAACTACAACAAATATAAAATCTCCTATGCAAGAAATTAAGACACAAATGCTGGTAAAAATCATTCATAGATATATGTTGATAAAACTAAACAATAAGCTCTTTTAAAATATTTTTAATGCCACAGTAAAGGTTTTTATATTTTTTTCATGATAAAATAAAATCATTTTGAAAGTTCATATTAATGTTGGAAGTGTTATTGTTGCTTATTTTACATTAATACTGTAATTCATAGTTCATTTAACCTCTGGTTTAGTAAATATGAGCTCTACTATATGTTAGTGGAGTCAGACTATATTTAAAATCTGTAGTTTTCTTTCTTTTTTTTTAAATTTTGCTATTTTTAATGATGTTTTAAAAAATTATTCTATATTTTAATATGTTTTTAATTGGGAAATAACAAATATTTCAAATGACTTTGTTATGTAAAATAATGGGGTTTTTTTTTTGAATTTATAAGTATTGAGCTGCCTACTGTTAGCATGTTTGAGTTAGAAGCAATCAATAAATATTTTTTTTCCTAGCTCACTTTCTTTTAAATTCGATGTTTTGTTTAAATATGATTTTAAAAATAAATTTTTTCTCTTCAGATGCTCAGAATCCCCTAGTCCAGATTTGGAGGTGTGCAGTTGCTATGATTGTAAAGAATCATGTTCAGCACAATCTTTAACACCTCCAAATATTCCTACCGTTCCAGAACCATTCCGTATTTTCAAAAGAGATGGTCCTACAGTTGTAGCAACTTTGATTTTTGTTTTGTTTGTCGTTACCATTACTATGATATTTTGTTGTCACAAGAATCCAGGATATTCAAGTAAGTGTGGTATATTTAATGCATTAGGTATTGTCTTCAATCTCTCTCTATGCCCTGTTTTATGATTGAAACTAGTCTCATCATATGTCCCAAATATGGTAGTATAAAATTGGTTTTGTTAATACAGCACACCAGTCCCTCTCTGTAGCAGCTTCCCCATCAGGTGTTAATCTTGGTTCCCTAGAAGAAATCGAACCTCTTCGATCAAAAATTAGTGAGTTTTTTTGTAGTTGTTTTTATTGTTTATTTTTGGAGTTCTGATGTTCTATAATTCATTGCTAAATCTGAAAAACTTAAGGTTACTTAAATTTTTTTTAGATATATTACATATTGTGAAAATTTTTAATGACATATACATATATATATGTGTGTATATATACATGGTGTCCATAATTTAATCATGTAACAAAATGAAATGGAATTGTAATTTTTGCAATGTTAATAATGAAATTATTTATATTAGTGTAATCTTTAGCATAAGGAAGTTTGTTTGCTCTTATTTTTCTGAATGACTATAGGGAATTTCTCTTTTTTTTATGGATAAAATGGCATGATGAACATCAGCGTAGCTAATTGTGAGTGGGCCCTGCATCAAAATTCCGTGGGCTCTATTTGGCACCTATTAACACTACAATTTTTTGCTTTTGCATAGGGATAGCTGCACCCGTAAACATGAAGTTAGAAAGCAATGTGCCTTCCTAACCATACAACAATGATAATCAGTTTTTTCTTAAAGTCATATTCGGTGACAGAGTAATATTTCATGTTTTAGGAAAGATTAATCAATATAACTACATGGTTTGAAGGTTAGGATACCCAAATATTGTGTAAGAAATTAAGAAAAATTGCCCATAACTCATAACAATGTAATTGATACATTCTCTTTCACAGTCATTAATTAATTCAGACATTCATTTCAACATGCTGAGATAGTTTAATGCATTGCAATTAGAAAAAATGCAACCAAAAGTTTGTCCTAGCTGAATGGGGCCCCTTTTCACTAGGCTATTATTATGTGATTTCTTTGAGGAAACCTTCCCAGATTTTCGGATTGATAGAAATTGACCAATTTCATGATCACTCTGTTCTCCCTTTGTTACACAAGTTTACTTCTTTTTTGAGGGGATACCTGAAGAACCGAGTTTATAAGCTGGATCAATTTGTAGCATCAAATAATTAAAAAATCAGATCATCACAGAAACACATGATGTGACTCCACAAATGCTTAATAATGTTTTAAGGGAAATCAAGAGCAGTTTTGGTGTTCTCTGCACAACTATAGCAGTGTTCTTTTTGAATAGCATTAATATAAAAAATTTTGAAGAGGTAAATATATATCAAATTCAATATTTTTTCCTGTCTCTTATTCTGTATTATTTAAAATATATCTTTATCTGGTAAATAAATTATGGGCACCAGGTATATATTTCAATATTGCAAGTTGGTATTTAATTGTTCATTATCCTTTAAAAGAAAAGTTGATTTTGTAATGTATGTTATTTTACTTCATAGTTTACAGTCTTAATTCTTAAATTAATTTTTATGTTTATAATGGGGTGTATTGGATTAATTATAAGAATCAAAAATATTTTTAAAATGCTATCAAATATTGTTATGTAACTTATTGAATAAAAAAAAAACAGTAAAAATGTATATCAATGTAACATTTTTTCAATGTTACTTTGTATTTCTACTTTTGCTATTACATCTGGAATTTCCTCTCTTTTATGTAATGCTGAATTGATAGCTTTCAATTTGGATTAACTACTTTTTTCAGTTTTGCATGAAATTTAATTTTTAAATGACAGCTTTTGTTAATACAGTAGAGTCCCAAAAACTTGGCACTCATTAACACTTCAATCCAACTCAGCCACACTCTTGCAGATAGGGGGAGTCCCACAACTGGACATTACACATTTTTTTTTAAAGTTGCCCCAGGTTTTGCAAATTTGGCTGCTTAATGTTCATTATAGACAGCTTTATGCCTTCATAAAGTATTTTTCTAAGGTGTGTCTAGTCAGTTAAATCACTGTATACTATGTATTCATCAGTTTCCATTTTCATGCAGTACAGGGATCGGCAACGTTTTAACTGTGGCATGCAGAGCCAATCTACAAATATGATTCAGCATGCCACACAGTAGTATATTTTTGAAACAATTTGATTCCCTCTATAATGCATGCAGAGTTGAGAATACAGGTTAATAATATAGATTTACAACTTTTTTTGCATATTATTTTTGCATTATTTAAAGATATTTCAGAACATAAAAAATATGTAGCATAAAATATAACTATTTCTTCAACAAAAATTTTTTAAAAAATTAAATTTGTACAAAAATTATGTATTTTTAAACATTTATTAAAATAAAAAATAGACAACATAAAATATAAGCATATTCCTTCACTACAGTTAAATAAAAATATAAATAAAATCTTTAATGCGAACCTAGTGCTTGCACCTCCCTTCTTTCATATCGCAAAATCAGGGGTATAATTTGTGAATTTCAATTTGACATGATTCTGAGAATTCAGTTAAACAATTTCGCTGTGCACTCAAAATATTTTTCATATGAGGAAAGCTTTTTACAAAGAGATGGAGAACCCAAAGTAGAAAGCTAAAAACATGCAATTTCCTCTCTTCAAACAGTTGAATCTCTCCAGCTATGACATTTAATAATTTACAAAGTAGTTGTAAATTTATCTTTAAAGTTATTCTTCAGATTTTTTTTGTAATTCCCTAAATGTCCATAATTAAGAGGCTTTTGTTAAATATAGTCCATTACAAATTTATCAACTTCCATCCACTCAAAAATTGACAAATTTCTAGAGTAGTGCAGTGTGTCACTGCAAATTGAGCCATGTACCACATGACACAAGTGCCTTAGGTTGCCAACCCCTAATGTAGTAAATGCTGTATACCTTCATAAAATACATGCTTTTCCTTTGTTTAAAGGTGTTTGAGCAGTTCTATTTCCTCTTGTATTCTCAAGCTAACAAAACATACAATTATAATATTTTCTGAGGAAACACTTGTAATCATTCTTTTTTAATCCCATTCTTGATAACCCGCCATTTTCACAAACTCGTTCACGTTAGTTTTGGGGACTCTACTGTATTTCGCATATTTTCAGTCCCTGAATTAATTTAAAATATAAATTCCCAATTGATTATCTGAAATGAACTTTGCTTATAATATAACAATAAGTTTGTTTTTTAAAAAAATATTTTTAATTTTGAAATCTTTTGATACATTATGTAATATTTTGAATAATGTTTTGTTTTGCCTTTTCAGATCAAATTTCTGCATCTAGATCTGAGCCTCGTAGATGTTCTCAAAAAAGGACAAAGAGCCCATCCAAATTTCAAAGGCTTGGAAGTTACCTTGAAGATCATTTGGAGACCCAATTTATGTCTTGGGGTCTTTTTGTGTCTCGCAAACCCATTACCATTATGATTTTATCCCTTTTTATATGCAGTGTTTTTTCATTTGGTTTGTTTCTAAATTTTGATGTCACAACAAATCCAGTGGATCTTTGGGTATCACCTGGTAGTGAGGCTCGAAAGGATATGGAAGATTATAACAAACATTTTGGGTAAGTCATATACTTAGTGCACTGGTGAATATTTAATAATTGATCAAATATATATATATTTACGTGTGTGTTTATGTATATATAGGTATATAATCTTATGTTATATTGACTGAATATGTTTATGTATATTTGTTACTTTCCTAATTTTTTTGCATTAACAAAAATATAGAGCTATTTTAAAAGGAAAAAAATAGTGATGAGTCTTGTAATAAATATTAAGGATGAAATAATAATGATGATACTTTGATAAAATTTGAGAAATAGTCTAAATAGTCTTATAACTTAGAAAATTTTACTCTTATTTGTAAAATTAATTTCTTGTGTTAAATATTTAGGTATACTTCAGTTTATCTGCAAAGCATTCAAAAAAATTTTAATTTGGATTTTTCTTATATTTTTCTAAGAATATAATTTTATTAAATTTAGTGTCTCATTTTCTTTAAAAAATTGTAAAAATTTAATTGCTACATATTTAATTCCTGTCTTCTCTTTTTACAGACCATTCTATAGAATTGAACATATCATTATTACTCCAGCAAATCAAGATTCATTTCATTATCCCATTGTGGTAAACCATGAATTAAAAAATATTTCTTGGGGCCCAGTATTTCAGCAAGATTTTCTTTTGGCTGTAAGCATATTTTTATAATTCCATTTATTAAAATTTCATTATTACTTGTAATCATGGTTTGTGTTAGTAAAATCTTAGAGAAATATACTAGTTAGATAATTTTTAGAATTGATACATGTATTTTATTTTTAAAAATTAAATTAAAGGGATTTTAATGGGTTCAAAATGCAATAGGTCAGGAAATAAAATTAAGAAACATAAAAAAAAGAAGAATTAACTTGAGTAGTACAATTATTAATTAGAATCTTTTCAGTAATTTTGGGGGAGTTCTTTATGTGTAAAAAAAAATGCACCACAATGACATTTGTATGCATTAACTTAGTTGTGTTATGCTATCTATTGAAATAGATAATGAAACTCAAAATAAATTAAGTAACATGCCTTACTTTCCGATTGCAAAAAATTCTAAAAAAATTGTTGTGAAAATGTTTCATGGAGTTTGGTCTTGAAGTTTTGTGGCTAATGGATTAAGAGTTAATATAATTCCACCCAAAACATTATATTAAATATGGGAGGAGAAAAGTTGTTGCATATTTAATTCTTCATAATTATCTCATAATATGGATTAAGATATGCCTATCCTGGAATTGTTTTCACTTAAAAAATATGGTTGAAATTACGAGATTAGTTATAGATTTTTCTGTAAAATTGATTTCATAAAATCAAATATTTTGTACATTCAAAAAATCTTTAATATCTTATTTTTATTGTTATATTATGAATAGATATTTTGTTGTTTTTTTAAATACTTTCTTAATATTAATAAATATATTTAATTAAAATTTAATTGTACAATTTATTTTTTGTTTTCTTAAACTGAATATTCAATTGCATTTTTTACAATAACAATATAATTATTCTATTTTTATGCAAGTGAATAAAAATATTTCAAATGAGGCACATTGAAAATATTTTTAATGTCATTACTTTTTTTAAAAAAAAAATGTAGGCACTAGATTTGCAGCTTCAAATTGAAAAATTGACTGCAACTCTTGATAATTCTACTATTGAATTGCAAGATATCTGCTTAGCACCTTTAAAACCATTGAGCACAGCATGTGCTATACAAAGTGTTTTTGGATTCTTTCAAAATAAAGTAGAGCATTTTCAAAATATGGCTGAGTATTTGGCACACTTCAAGAGCTGCTCTCTGTAAGTTTTTGTATTTTATTCTATATCCTTACACAGCATTAATTTGTTCTTTTATAAAAATTGACTTATATTTTTATTTCATAGTGCTCCTAAAGATTCTAAATGTTTTGCTCCATTTGGTGGACCTTTAGATTCTGCTGCAGTAGTTCTTGGTGGATTTAATGACTCTTTTGATTCTGCTCAAGCATTAATTATTACTATTCCAGTTACCAATTACAATGATCTAGACATGACTTTAAAAGCCAGAATTTGGGAATCTAAGTAAGTTATTTGATTTTGTCCTATTAATTTGCTAAAAACTATCGCTATAAGACTTCTCATGCTTCAAAATTGTGTCTTAAGTGTAACAAGCCTATCTATTCTAATCATGCCATACAGATTGAATTAAGTTTTGGCCAATTTTCAATAAATATTTTTATTTTTATATTTAGTTTTAACTATGAGCTAATGCATACATACTAATTCAATTATTTCAAAAATACACTTCGTGTTATAAAATAAACGTTTAAACTAAAATTGAAAATATTAAAAATACATATTTTAAGGAAATAATTATTTTTAAGTGAAATTGAATGGGCATGAGAAAAAGTCTCTTGCATAAGTTCTCCCATTATGGAACTAAGCATGAGTTCTTGCAGATTAAGTTTTCCTCGGAAATCTACGTACAAAACTGCATTAATTCTAAATAAGTGTTTTCTAAGTTAATTTTTTTCTCTCTATCTCAATGTTCAAATTATTTTTTAGGTTTTTGGACTTCATAAAGAATTACTCACATCCATTACTGAAAGTAGCTTTTAAAGCAGAAGTAAGTAAAATTTTAAATAGTGTTATTAAATTTTTGCTATTATTTTAAGGTACTCGGCATTAACACTAAAACGTCTGAGATTTTGATTATCCTTAAATGTCTACTGGTGTTGTTTCAACACCGTGATATAAAATATATAAAGTAATTGTAATAACTAAATAACTGCAGGACTACTGTTCAGTAGGGTTTAGTTTTAATACTTTTTAATATTATTTCATGTATTATGACCGTTTATATCATAAAAAACTGTTGATATTATGTTTCGTGAAGCTTATTGGACCCCTGCTTTTTCTTGAAACATTTCGAGTCTCAAATCTGCGGTATCCATTCTGGACCATCCTCAGCAACATATATATCAGGATTTAATGGAATATTATCAATTTCATCTGCATTTTCTTCAGATTCTTCGCAGTCACTTTCATTCAATCTTCTGTTTTCATCAGAATCTAAATTAGAGCCATTTCATTCTCAGAAAGTTCTTCCAACAATTTAGCAATCTGATCAGGGCTTAGACCTTTTCTAAGAGCCATTGTTTCAGGGTGTCTGCTCTGCACTAAGTTTGAAACTCAAACAAAGTTTTTTTTATGAGCAGACAAGATAATACTATGCATCAAACCACTAAGATGCAACAGTTTTAGTATAATTGATTCATTTCCATTGTGAACTCAATAACACTGCATTCAAGATCATAAAAATGGGCGATAGGACTTTGGGAAGTTTGTTTTAATATTAGTATCTACTTACTGAACTATATTTTGTTGTATGACAGCTTTTTACAATGATAAATTGCCTTGATGTCAAAATGACACCAGCAGATGTTCTAGGTATGTTTAGTTGTAAAATCACTCCTAATTAACCTAGAACCAAAATCTTTTCTTTGTAATCACCAGGTAAAAATGATTAAAAGTCACGAAAAATTTTCAAATTTCCTGCAAAAATGCAGAAGGGAGAACAAATCAAACAGGCTCCGGTATCCAATTGACACCAACAGATGTTCTAGTGTTAAAAATATTCCTATTTGTACTTTTCTTTTATTTGTATTGATTGTAGTTTTTCTTGGCCTTATATTTTCTTTTTGTAATAATATATTTGAATGTGGTAATAAATACATTATTACAAAAAGTGCAAATAAAACCAATATAAAATGTGTATACATACGTATGATTTATTAAATTTAAATTTCATAAATTTTTCTTTACTGTTTTGAACAGAGATCTATTCAGGATGAAATTGAAAGAGGAAGTCATTCTGATCTCTTGACTGTAGCTATCAGTTATATGCTCATGTTCGTCTATATCACTGTCTCTCTTGGAGAATATCATGAATGCAATACTTTATTGGTATGTAAAATATAGTATGGTATTTTTTGATTTTATTTCAAAATAATGTTTTATTTTGAAAGTATTTTCCCACATCTTTCTTCAAAATAAAAGATTTGCTATCTATGCTTTTATGTATACATAATATTTATTCTTCTTGTTCAAAATGAAATTTTGTTAATGTTTTTTAATGTGATTTGTCTTTTAGTTTCACATTCAGTTATTAAGATAGCTGAATAATTCTATTAGTTACAATGGTCTGTAACACTTAAAAAACTAATATTAAATGGTTCATCCTGTTATTGCTGCAGTAAAACATTAAATGTATACATACATTTTTTTATTTTAAAGCTGTATTTGTCGGCTTTTCTTTTTTGTAATTAGGATATCAATATATAGGTTTCTGACAAATAAAATTGACATTTAACTTATTTTCAATGTACCCAGTATGATAATTTGTAATCAATTTTTATTATACAGCTAGTATAATAATTATTATTGACTAGTACTGCCTTATAGTTTCATTTATATCTTACTTTGCTCTATAATTTCGACTGTTCAGTACTTAAAAAGTGCATTTATTTTTCTTAAAAGTGCCAGTTATTAATAAGGAAATATCTGTTGTAACAAAAAAGAAAAAGAAAATGTTGTCTGCTTATAAAACGTGGTTTTTTCCCCTTGATTTATTCCAAATTTTATGTTAATTGTAAATATGCTTAGTTAAATTGAAAGAATGGAAAATATATCTCGCTCAACTATAATCAATTATTTAATCTTGTATTACATTTTTATCCATTCAGAACTCTGAAAATAACTGACCTAGGAAGAGGATATGTTATTTTTTTTAAAAAAATTAACTCGTATGTGTGCAAGCTATATAGAAATCATAGAGAGTATCAATAATAGTTTTTCTTTCTTTGGTTTAGGTTGAGTCAAAATTTACTCTTGGTTTCTTTGGAGTGCTGATTGTACTTGTTTCAGTTATTTCTTCTTTGGGACTTTTCTCTTTCTTAGGAATTCCAGCTACATTAATAATTGTTGAAGTTGTGCCATTTTTGGTGCTAGCTGTTGGTGTAGATAATATTTTCATTCTGGTTCAAGCTTTCCAGGTATTTATATTTTAATAATTATACATTTGTTTATTTGGAAGATAAATTTTTAGAAAAACTGTTATTTTATTTACAATAGAGAGAAGAAGCAAAACCTGGTCAAACATTAGAAGAACGGATTGGTTTTGTGGTTGGGAAAGTTGCTCCTAGCATGTTATTGTCCAGTATTTCAATGTCAAGCTGTTTTTTTATTGGTAAGAAGGATTTCTTTAATTATTTTATTTTTGTTTATAAATTAATTGGATATTCTCTATAAATAGATTTATTTTTAACTAGAATCTTTTAAGACTTGAAAAATTTCTAATTTTAATACAAAACATTTTTTTAATTAATAAATTAAGAAAAATTATATATTTATGAATTTTTTTGTATGTGTTTTAAATAAATATGGAGAAGTTCTTTCTAATACATTCACTATATCTATCTTTCTGATTCACCTTGTTGTATTTAAACGATTGTTTGTTTTTCTAATAAGGTACTGTAGTTTGTTTCCAGTAAAATCAGCAATATTTACAAAATAATAAAGAATTACTAGAGTGAAATTATAGTTTTACTATAAAAAAATTTCAAATAATGGATTGATATTTATCACTTTATATATATTTTTCCAAATAAAAATTGAAGTTTGTTTATATACATATGTTTTATTTGTCATTAATGTAGCTGTGAGTATTATTATTATTTAGTGTAATTTTCTTATTTGCTATACTCCAATGATTGCATTCTTTTAATTTTTGTACATTTAATATTTGTAAATATACAAAAATATTTATTTACTTTGTAGCATTTTTATTTGACTTTTTATATAGTAAACTTTTGAATCATTCTTTAAAAACCTCATCTGTACAACATTAGATTCCATTTCCATAATTTTGACTTTCCTTTTTAAAAAACTGCCTGATTTATTTGAAAATAATTTATTCTTTCTTAATATCCTTCTACCCATAAAATAGAGTCCAAACAGTTCACAGAATTCATAAATAAACATTAATATTTTGTACTTTCAAAAACTTAAGCTGCATGCACTCTTCAAATTTTCCTTTTGAATTTACACACTTTCACCAAAGTTCAAACAATTGTTCAAAATACTCATGGAATCCTTTTTTAGAAAGCTCTTCAGCTGTCTTTTTGCATTCTCCATAATTTTTTCTGAATTGCCAAAATATATTACTTCAATTTCATTTTTAGCCATTGAATAGGGTAAAAACCAGCATAAGCTAAATCAGTAGATATTATATTCAAGTATATTATATTTTTTGGTAATGATGACTAATGTGCAAAAGTGTTATCATGAAGGAAACCCGAATTCGCAACCCATGTTCAAAGAGCTGTAAAGAATACAATGAACCATTTTATGCAGTAAATTGGCTTAAACAATTTCATTGATTGTAAGTCATCTGTATGCTTGAGCGATTTGACACGTGCACTTGATGATTTCATCAATCGTGGATTGTTGCTGCAAAAATATCTTCCAACATTTGTGTGACCTTGACAAAAGATTTCACCATTCAAACACTTTTAATTTTTTGTACTGCTTCACTTCCATATGTTTCTTTTAACATCTGAGAATCTTAGGAAGGGATTTCCATTACAAAATGCAATATTTGCACACTGTTCATAATACAACAATTCAAATTCTGACAGAACAAAAAAAAAATCGATCTTAATGCAAACACCTGATGTATTCAGTGATAATGACTAAATAAATTTAATTTCCTGCCTTCTGTACTAATGAGACCAAGGTAACAAAAAAAAAAAATTTTGTTCTACAATCGTTGTAGCACTATCTGTTTGTCAGTTTCAGGAATTTTTATCATAACTCATATAAGAATAGTTTATTTTGAAAAAAACTGTATTGTTTATATTATAAGTATATATGTTAATGTATATGTAGTTCAAATTTAAAAATTTCAGATAATCTACATTATTTCATCAAATTCTTCCTATTATATTTTCAGGTACATTAACTGAGATGCCAGCTGTACGGTTGTTTGCATTATATGCTGGTGTTGCATTGCTAGTGAACTTCTTTTTACAAATGACTTGTTTTTTGGGTCTTTTTATTTTAGATTCTCGAAGACAGGAAGTACGTTTTAATTTCTTAATCTTTTTCTTCTTACTGGAAAATTTTCTTTCTAATAATGCTTATCAAAAGTCCTTTTTTTTTTAATTTTATTTTTTGACACCAAAATTACCATGGATGGTCAAATGACCATTTTTGAAATTTAGTGTAGAATTCTTTGTATACAATATTGTATTACCATATAACTTATTGACTTTTCCTATAACCTACATGCAACCTATTTTTCAATATTCACAATTTTTTCTGTTTACTTCTTTCTGAAAAAAATTTCATAATCTGTGTCTAATCTATCATGAGCAGTCGTTTAATCGCTTTAACACATTATTTGCAACTATATTCTCCAGAAAACGATTTCTGGAACTACGTTTTGAGTTATTGATAATAATGATGACATGTAACAATATACAAGGTAGGATACAAAAGTTCCTAGACTATGAATCTGTAACAAAAAATGTGAACAATTAATTTTCTGAAACACATCCTACTTTGAAATAAAACCTTTGAGCAACAACTCATTTTTGCCATTGCTTGTAAAGGTCATCAAAACATTTCTGGAATTCAATTTTAGCCATGTCCTTTAATTCAGCCTACGATGCACTTTTAACTTCATCTGCAGATTGAAATCAATGACCCTGTAAGTGATGTACCAGTTCACAAAATAGGCTGAAATCTCAAGAGGTAAGATCAGGGGAGTAAGGAGGATGTGACACTGTTTTCAGTTTTTGTTTCCTCTCCATCATTGTTTGAAGCCTGTTCCTATGAACTGCCGCAGAAACCTTTTCAATGTTTTCGGTGGTCTGGGAAGACTGGGCGTCCTGAACATTTGTTGTCTTCGACATTTCCCTGCCTTCTCTTAAACGTTGATGCCACTTAAAAGCTTGCATTCACAATAATGTATCACTGCTGTTCATATGCTTCAACATTTCGTAAGTCTCAAGCAAACACAAAATTTAATATTCATTCTCTGCTGTACAAATGTCATTTCTTTCAGTTGCTGGTTGCTAAATGTATTTACCTGTAAAATGCAACACCGTGGTAGCCACTGACTACTTGATTTAGGACAAATCACTTTTAGAAAAGAGGGAGAACGCAGTAACACAGAAACGCTATCATTGTCACTCTACTGCAAAAGTTTTTCACACTATAGGCTCAGTTCAGGAACTTTTGAATCCTATGTCATAATAAAACATAAAACATTTAAATAAAAAATTACTACAAAAATTGGAGAAACGAGAAAAGGATAGTGTGTGGCATGCTTTTCAACAATCTTATAAAAATCAAATAATTTTATTCATGCATTTTACAAAGCCAAACCCAATAATAAAAAAGTATTGATCCTTAATTCATTGCATTCATTTGTTGAAATTGGAAAAAGTAATGCATATTTACCAGAGACAAATAGATTTTACTCTAGCTTAAAATTTGGTGTAGATGAAATCAATCAAAATAGAATGTCTTAGAATCTTAGAATGTAATAGAATCTTAATGTCCAAGACCTTTACAAGCATTTTTCAATAGCTTAGATTTAGCTGGGATGAATGTTTGAATTTTATATACAGAAATGATGGATGAAAGAATTTCGATGCAAGAAGTTTTATTTCAGTTAGCAGAAGAGAGCTTGGGACTGCATATCAGAAAGAGAGAAAGCTAAGTAAAGAATTCCTCATAAACAAGAACAAATACTATCATTGAGTCATCAGGATGGAAAACTTATTGAATAAGAAATTGTAAAGTCACTGAAACTAACAAAATTTGTATAAAACATAAAAAGTATGCCTGCAGAAAAAGTGATGTATGAAATACTGTAAGAAGTGAAAAAGAATTTACTGAGGACTCATAAATGTCGATAAAACCTTTTCTAAATAGAAGGAAGTTTTTTTGGTTTTTTTTTTGCTAATAAATTGTCCAAAATCTTATTCTGTATTAAGATAAACGTAGGGATTTTTAAATGGTCATTTGGCTACTCATAGTAGGAATAAGTAAACAGGAAGTGCTGGTAGGTTTAGCGTTAATTATAAATATCATTTTTTATATATGCTCAAGTGCAATTTCCGTTATAATTAAGCATTTTTTTTCATATTAAATTTTGGTAGAAGTGGATTTTTTACTAACATGTGATAATACTTTTAAGAGTAATTATCTCTTTTAATTTTCCCAGATTGTCTAGTAATGCTAGACAATCTCCATAAATCCAAAAAAAATCACGAAAGTCTTAAAAACAGAAGAGGGTCCAGAAGGACCTCATCCATTTTGAACTTTTAATTTGTAAAAGTATTATTCATCCATTCTAAAATTAAAATTTTTCAGAATTTTTTTTTTAACATTTATATTTGTCATGCATGTGCTTGCAATTTTTTTTTTTTCCTTTACAGAAACGTAGATTGGATGTTTGTTGCTGCTTTTCTGCCTCAAAGAAAAATTCTACATTGAAAGCCTCCTTAAAGGAAGGATTATTATTTAAGACTATAAAAAATGTATATTCTCCATTTTTAATGAAAAATTTTGTGAGATATTTTGTGGTAAGAGAACTTATGTATTACAGTGTTGAAAATATTTTTCCAGCATGATATTTTTTTTTTGAATAATCACTTCTAATGTTTCTTCAGATGATTGTTTTTATGGCTTGGCTATGTTCCTCTGCTGCTGTTTTAGACAAAATAGAAATAGGATTCAATCAAAAATTGTCAGTCCCTGAGGTATGCATTATTATGCTACTTGATACTTTTAAAGTATATTTTGATAGTTTATTGTTGAAAAAACATTATAGTTGAATAGGTTAGAATAAAATTATTTATGAAATCAGATTTCAATTCTTTGTGTATAAGTAAAGTTGATAATGTTAACATTATTTTTGTTGTTATCTAGGACTCTTACATGCTCAGGTATTTTGATTACTTAGAAAAGTATCTATCTGTCGGGCCTCCTGTTTATTTTAGTTTAAGTAAAGGATACAATTATTCTGATAATAAAGCACAGAAAAAAATCTGCTCTGCTCAATCAGTTTGTGATTCTAATTCCATAACTTCTGAACTTGGGAAAATGGCTATGGTGAAAAACAGGTAATGTAAAATAATAACAATAATTTGAGTAATTTAAATAAATGAATATTTTTACTGTGAATTAAAATTTTGATATTTTTTCAGAACATTTATTGCATTCCAACCGATATCTTGGCTTGACAACTATTTTGAATATTTACAAGCAGAATCATGTTGCTATGAATTTAGGAGTAACAAATCTCACTGTCCTTCTTATATAGCTAGTCAATTTAAAGGTAATTAAAAATTGAAAAATAATCCAATTTGAAATTTATTTTGTTTGTATACATATATTTATGTATCTAGTTTTTTCCCCCTTAAGGTTTGTGCAGATCTTGTCGAGAAAGATATCCGTCTTCTTTGCCTGAAACAGAATTCATCAGAAGGCTTCAGTTCTTTCTGTCAGACTCTCCTTGGGAAAAATGTCCAAAAGGGTGGGATTTTTATTACATTCTTAATTTTGTATGTAATTGAAATTATTTTAAAATTGATATTTTAGGATTCAGTCACTAAAAAATAAACAAAAGTATTTGCATATTGTGGGATTACTTCTTCTATTCAGTTATACAAATTAATTCCCAGAATCTGCTGTTACAGTTCTTGAGTCCAAGCTAACTAGCCATAGCTTTTTTTGTTTGCTCACAACCACAATATCTATGTTCTAGCAAGTATTATTTAATTCAAATTTTGACTATTCAAAAGCTTCCAATACTTTAGCTTTTGAATTTCAATATAACTTAAGAGTTTTGTATGTTCTATGCTGTTGGTAACAAATATTTAAAAAAAAAAAATTCAGCCATAAACATTATTACTTTGTTTTTGTTTTACATAGCTTAAAGTTGAGTGGTCTTTTGTTCATTAAACATTTCTTATTTCTTTTTCACACAAAGATGGTCTAAACATGGCTGAACATCTCATAATTTTGAACTGTGGTTTAACTCGATCTACATTAACTAATCTAGATCTACATCTGTGAGTTCACATGATCACTCATCACACCCATGCCAACATGATTGTTTTGTAATTAATTTTATTTTTGACTTGAAGCTACTGAATTTAAAACAAGAACATAAAAACATTAAGTAAAGGGATGAAGTTTAACCTTTTAAGTATTGCCCGATGATAAAACAGTAACACAAATTATTAACTACTAAAAATCTAATTAAAACTAAAACATAAGAACATTAAAAAAATTTCTTTGTCTGCTTTCTAAAATTAATTGCATTAAATTCTATGCCATCAGTTGCAAGTGTTTCGCTGGATAATCTATTTTCAAATTAATTGCTGTTTGTAATTGCATGAATTTGTTTATTTCCTAGAATGCAAATAAATACTGAGTTGTTGAATAAAATGAAGAAAAAAATTCAGTGCAAAATAATATTATTAATTATTAATGCAAGATAATATTTTTATGATGAGATGGAAGTTTGTTGTTCTCGTGTGCATAGATTAGCCAAAGAAAAAGTATAAAAACATCAATTCTAGAGTGTCCTAGCTATCAAGGATCTCCTGTAGTGGATCCATGAGAAGAATTAGACCAAGCTTTAGTGCTCTTGGAGTGAAAGCTGGAAACTCAATAACATGTTTTGTAGTGTGAGCGGTTGGAATTACAGGCAGTTTGGGGCAATGGAAATTTGAATCCAAAATAGGATAAAATAGAAGATAAAAGTAAAGTGTATAAAAGTTTCCAAAGAAAAAAAGAATTTTTATGATATATATGATAAGTATGATAAAATTCTGATAAATGACATCATAATAATGTATATTTGAAATGTCATTTGTGGGCTGCGGTAACCCAGTGGTCAAGGTATCGAATCATGGCAGACATGTCATGAGTTCGAGCCAGTACCACTAAAGATCCACTGTGTAGGGCAGCAATGCACATTAAATCTGTCGAGAGCTGAAATGTCCTCCCGTTGGTGTGGTAATTAGGAGAGGGGGGTGCCATCTCTAGTGTCGTCCACATCTCTTGACCATGGTTCAAAATTATGTGGTTCATCGCCAAAAGCCCTCGTGTAGCTGAACAGTGTGACGTTAATATTCACTCACTCTCTTGAAATGTCATTAATGTAAGATAAATATTTAATTTTATTTTATACACTATTTTTTAAGACTAATATACTACAAGGTTATGTTTAGAAACATGCTGAAATTTCCATTAGTAAATAAAGTATCTATGTTTGACTTTTACTTTAAAAGCTAATTTTTTTAAAATATTTTTAGTCAATTAATATTTGAATATAAATATGTATAATTTTATCTTTAGAGGTAAAGCAATGTTTAGTTCAGCAGTAGAAATTGTTTCTACAGAGAATTCTACCAAAATTGGCGGTAAGTAACTTATTTTTAAAGTTTCATCAGCTTCTTACATGAATTAAACTGAATGCAAAAAAATCTTATGTAAATTAAGCAGGAAAACACTACTTTTCACATTTTTATGTAGATAGACTAATAGATAATCAAAATTGAATAATTTTATTCCTATTCTGCCACTTTTGCTGAAATCTTGTTACATGTAAATGCTAATTTTTATTTTGTATTAATAGGATAGATTAACATAAATTATTTAGGAAAAATTTGAATTCATTATAGTAATAATTTCTCATTTCTATTTTCAGCTACTAATTTCATGACATATCATACTGTCTTAAAAACGTCTAAAGATTTTTATGAAGCTCTAGATTGGGCAAGAAAAATCGCTGGAAATTTAACATATTCTTTGAAAAATGAAACTGATGATTCAGATGTTCGTGTTTTTCCTTACAGGTTTGTAAAACAAAGTATTCACTTTTTTATTGCACATGATTTAATCTAATTGCTAGATATAATTACAAATATATTTGCTATAGCATATTTACTATAACCTATAGCAATATTAGTAGCATTATACAATATTTAATGAATCTTAATTTAAAATTAGATTTTATGTTATGATAATAAATTGTAATACATTTATTTTTGAATTGACTGATGTGAAATTTGATGATGAATTATATATTCATGTTATTATTTAATTACTGAGTGATTTATTCTTAAAAAAATTATTTTTCTCAGAAATATAGAATATATTTCTTGAAGTATTTTAGTGGATTATTTTAGTCATTTTTGTCATTGGAATCATTATTTTGTCTCATAATTAGTTTAAAATTTTAAATTAAATTTTCTGTGTGTGTGTGTGTTTTTTCCTGTATTTTTGTATTTTAATTTTCAATTCTGATTATCTGTAGTTGTCAAATATTTTTTTTTCTTGCAGTATTGTTCATGTTTTCTATGAACAGTATTTGACTATGTGGCCAGACACTTTGAGAAGCCTTGGCTTATCTACATCTGCTGTATTTATAGCCACATTCCTTTTGTTAGGACTTGATTTACATTCTGCTATCATTGTCACAATAGCTGTAATTGCAATAGTTCTCAATATTATGGGTCTTATGTATTGGTGGGATATTTCTTTAAATGCTGTGTCGTTAGTAAATCTGGTGGTGGTAAGTATTTGTGACATAAACTTCTTACTACATTATTTAACAAACCTTTACTTGGTTACTTTTATTTATAAAAAACACAGTCTTAAATTTTTGTATGAACTAATACATTATTTATTGCATATATAAATCTTTTTTAACTACTATTTTTTTTATATTTTATAAAATTTTCTGTATTGTAAAGGAATTATTTGATAAATTTAATTCATTATTCTGATTTCAGTCTTTATGTTTTATATAGGTAAATGTTTTTTTCATTTTATTGGAACTGTTAGGAAAAAAATTTATTATAATACATAAATTTAGTTTTTTTAAATTCAATTAATTTTAAAATATAAATATTTTATACTGTTTACTACTTCAATTTGCTTGAAAATACTAATGATAAAAAGTACATAAAGTGATTGTTGTTTTATATACTTGTTATAATAAATTCATCTAATTTGTCTCTCAAAAGTGACATAATGGTATTTTCTTACTGACATATATACATCAAAAGCAAACAATTCATATAACAAGATATATTTTATTAAAAATAATTATTTATTTTGTCATTATAGTTTGTAAATATATAACTGCCTACCCCCCTTCATTATAATTTTTTTAAAAAGATATAACTGAAGAAAACTGAAAGCATTTTCTCGCCATTTTAAACCACAATACTTTAAAGAAAATATTTTTAAATTTTGTACATAAATTAACTACTTCAATTTTTACACATATGAGTGATATTTTTTTAATAGGCTAGAAATCAAACATCACAGTGTTAATGAAATGTGTAATGTGAAAGATACTTGTATTATATTTATATTTCATTATTAAAATTTAATATTCATTGAGAAATAAAATTAAAATGATGAATGGCCTTCTTCACTGTATAATGCGTTATTTAGGTTAAAATATGGGTGCTATAAATCAGAGAAAAATAATTATGCACAAAGATACATGTAAACAAAAGTAGTAAAGTAACGAAACAGGAAATATTTGTCAATTAAGTACTATTTTGTATTTAACTCTATTTATTTTATATTTATACCCATTGTACAAATTATACAACTAATCATACTCATTGCTCAAATTGTTAAACTGTAATTTACATGTATTATGTAGTTAAATTTTTTTACAATATATTGTAAGCAGGGGAAAAAATTTATATATAGTTATGTTTTTTTATGTAGTTTTGTACATGTTCTATCAATCCTTGCATATATTCTGTTCTACATTGTGCTTGGGTCGATCACAAATAATACAAACGTGCTTCTTCAATTTTCAAATATGCATTTATGATGTAATGTGTTAATATTTGAGCTTGAAGTAGTTAATTGAACAAAAAATTATGCCTTACTGCCAAATTTGTAACCATAATGAACAGATATTACTGCTTTTTTATTATTGTTCTCATGTGTGAGATAAACAAATAATTTTATTACATCATAACGAAAAACTTTTTTAGAGAGAGAGATAAAGAAAAGTTTTTTAAGTGCTTACCTCATATTTTCTCCTCTGGTTTTAATAAGTGTAGTGAATATAGTTTTATATTTATTTTCTCCGGTTTTATGTTTAATTAAATAAAAAAATGCATAAAATGATTTTTATGTTTTATAGGCTGTTGGCATATCAGTTGAATTTTGTTCACACTTAACTAGAAGCTTTGCCCTTAGTGAAAAACCATCTCGTGTTTTAAGAGCAGAAGATGCACTTTGTCAAATGGGAACATCAGTAAGTTCTCCGTTCTGCAATAGCTTGTAAATTATACATTTACATTGCTTTACATCAGTATTGACATGCATTAAAACTAAACTGAGACAGAACCCTTTGGGCATGAATATTTACACTTTTAAATATAATTTTTAGTATTCTGAACAGTTTAAACTTAATTTTAAGTTAACAGTCATAACATTAATAATAAATCATAACATTTATTTGCTTGATTGTAATTGTACAGTGGGAAACTTATATATTGTAAGAATATATATTTTTTACTTTTGTAAAAATTATTTTCTTGCTGTGCAAAAGAGTTTATATTATAACTTTTAAAGCTGATTTTAAATTCATTTAAAACCATTTTAGAATAAATTTTTTTAAGTTTTATATCCACACTGTATTATGATTTATAAGTGTACTTAAGCAGTATGAAATCAATCTGCAGTTTCATTTAATGAATTTATAGTATATTAAAATTATTTTATTATTTCTCTTGTTTCCCTTCTAAACTCACATTAAGCTGGATAAATATATACTGTTGGTCCTCTATTTAACGAAGTCACTAAATTCTGAAAAAAAGTTCGTTATGTCAAAACTTTATTAGAGATTCATTCAGAGATTGGCATTTTAATAAATTTTATGAACCACATAGAATGAATTTTAAATTGATAAATACTATATGTTATTAAAAAAGTAATTATTCACACTTTTTTTTTGCAAGTTTATATCAATTTATTTTATAAATCTTACCCATCAAAAAGAAATCCTCAAAGAAAACAAGAAGAAAAAAAGCATTGTACAGAAATACACAGTATATTTTCAACTTCAAAAAATGATTTTATATTAAAATTGATGATTTTTTAATGATGTTTTCTAATTAAGCATACACTACCACATGCATCCTTAAACTTAGTTGTAATTATTGATAAAATCTGTTCATTTTATTTAAGATTTTTTTTGTTTGAAAAATTTCAGCAATTTTATTGCTATAAGTGAGGTAAAAGTCTGGTGAAATCGGTTCCAGGCCTTTGATCACCAAATAATTAATGTCTTAAAAGAGAGAATAATTTGAAATGTGTGTGTGTGTGTCGAGAAGTATTTTAAAAGTAAAGAGAAAAAAATCAAATCACAAAAGAAAAAATTCATTAAAAAGAAAATGTACTTCACTATTTGGAGGTTATTTTATAAAGAAAATAGTAAAATGCTCTTGGTTCCGGGAAAAAGTTCATAAAATAAAGGTTTAACTGTGTATATTTTTTAAAAATTGTATTTTGCTCATGATTGTAGTGGGGTAGATAAGAATAATCGTTGCTAAAAAAATATCTCTAAAATAAATTTTTTATACAATTTCATGCAGCTTTTTTTTTTTGGAAGGAAAAGGTAAATATTGTTATTGTTTTTAGTTTGTTTTGTTAAATTTAGTTCGAAACTGTGTGTGATAAGTTTTTTCAAAATGATATATTTAATTTTGTAGGTTCTCTCTGGTATCACACTAACAGACTGTGGGATTTTAGTTCTAGCATTTGCAAAATCTCAAATATTTCAAGTATTCTATTTCCGAATGTACCTTGGTATTATAGCATTTGGTACTCTTCATGGCCTCATATTTTTACCAGTTCTGTTAAGCCTTTTTGGTAAGCTCATTAGTCAATATGCATTCACTCTTATCATTTTCAAAGTGCTTTTTTTAAAAAATAGTTCATTTATTATATTATTATTATTTAGTGGTATTTCTATTTATTTTTACTTAAAAAATAAATAACTACTTTGTTTAATGGTCTACTGATTACTTTTGACTTTTAATTAAAGCACTTGACTTATGCAATATCATCGCCACATTATAGATGTCATCAGTTTTACTTGTATCTTATTAGTCTGGATGGAAAATATATTGCAGGTCCAGAAAACCTTGTAATTTATTGTGCATGACAAAACCGTGGGATTTATTGTGTATGTTATGTATGTGTAATGTGTTAACTATAAATAGAATCTTTCTTATTGTTGCGGGGGCTGTGGTAACTATAAACCCCAGTATCACTAAAGACCCGAACCTTTCTTATTGTTGCTTTGAATTTGCATAAATCACAACCTAATATTAACTCACTCACTCATTCTTATTGTAATAAAATCACAACCTGTTATATTGTTCTTTGATTCAACCAGTTTTGAATGCTCTTTTTATACTCCATTTTTCATAATTAATGTATTCAAAAGATCTATCCATTATAAGGATTTTCTCAGTACCATAAATAGAAAGGGGAGAATTAGCTACAAAAATGTTTCTAACCCCACAAAGTAGTCCTGAGCCTGTGATGTTTATAAATAATTAGTATCCATCTGTAATATCCAAATTTAGATGTTAATATGTTCTAAAATATTTACTTAAAAAACAGTCCACACTCAGAAGGTAAGTTAACAAGGAGGAAGGAGAAAAAATGATGAAATGATAATCGCATATTGTGAGGTTCAGGCTTAACAGAAGGTGCTTTACTATCTCAATCTCAAGTAATATGTGTGGCTTGTTACAGCATTTTAGAATCAATATTAGAAGTTCAGTTAAATATATCATTGAGACACTATAACCTTGATTGGTTCCTTCTGTGTCACCAGAGGAGTTTGTAATTGTTCTACAAAAAAAACAAAAATTCTAAATTTCTGATTTTTACTTCAGTGGAGGATTTGGGTTCTATTTCTTTGGATATTTCTGTTTTTACATTTCCTTTTATTTCTTTAATATTGTTAGGATTTCAAACTTCACACATTGTTTTCCTATCAGCTTCAGAATAAGAAGGTATTTTTTGAACTTTTGGTGTCTAGTATTGCTCAGTTGCATTTAACTTTTTCTTCGAACATTTATGAATTCTACTATTTTTCATTCACTAGGTATCCAAATACAATTTTTATGTGTTTGCATTGGAGAACCAACCATTACTCCCTTTCTAGAATGTGTGTTGTTTACTATTAGTTTGTTTTGGGACACTTATGTAATCTGTAAAGCACAAAATGGATATTTTTCAAATGGCTTTCATCCACCAAATAGCTTGAGGAGTTTTCTTTTGCTTATCACTTTGCTTCATTATTGTTCTCACCAATATGTTGCCATTTCTTGAATATTCATTTATTCTTACAATTAGTATTATTATACAAGTATAAATATTAGTTATTGGACATGTCTTAACCTTAAAAGCTATGAAACAATTTGAAATATTTTTATTCAAACAAAGCAAGAAAAGCAACATATAGGCACACTCGACTCACTCATCATCATCATATCTTTCAAGACAGTCCTTCGTGGGCCAATGACTTCCTTTGAAGATTCATCCATAATGACCTTTTGTTTACTTTTCTCCTCCAAGTTTTGTCTTTTACAATCCCAAAGTCTGATTCCACTGAGTCTGACCATCTCAGCATTGGTCTTCCATGCTTCTGAATCCCAGTGACTTTGAACTGCAGTTCCTTTATGATAACATTATCATCTGGCACTGGAATTATATGAGCTATCCAAATCATTCTATTTATTTTTATGTATTGAATGATATCAGGTTGTTTATATAAATTCTATGTAATTCAAAATTGTATCTTTTTCTCCAGCTATTGTTTTCGTTTACACCTCCAAGTATACTTTGAAGTATTTTTCTCTCAAAAGATGCCCTTCGATTTTCTTCCACTTTTGTTATTGTCCATGTCTCAGATGTATATGTCAGAACTGGTCTAATAAGAGTTTTTTAAATTAAAAATTTTGTGTTTCTTGAAAGAAATTTAGATTTTAAAATCCTTCTCAGTCCATAAAAAGCCTTATCTGCTAGGTTATAATCAGTTCTGGATTTTGTAAGATATTCTGTAAGGGATTTGGGATTCTGTCATTGAAAATAGCATATATTTAGTCTTTTCTTTTTCATTTATAACAAGACCCATTTGACTTGCTGCAAATTTAAGGGCAAGAAATGCCTCTTTTAGAGTAGGGAGTGTACGAGCAATCACATCAATATCATCAGCATAGTCTAAAAGTTGTACTGATTACTTCACTCATTTATTGTGATGCAATTTACTGTAATATAGTTTAATATGGCATGGTAATTATCTTACACAATACATCCTTTTAACAGAGTCCAAATAAGTCACACACAAAAACTGCTCTCGGGCACTTTTACAAAAAATGTCTTTAACACTGATCTGAGGCGGTTTTGATCAAAGTCATCCAACAATAAGAAGAAAGTATAATTTTACCATTCTTTTTTTTAATAATGATTCATTTAAATCATTAAATTATTTTTCTGTGTTTTATTTCACACATTTTTTTAAGTCTTATCAGTTAAATTCTTTAGATATTGAAAAACAAATTGCATTATGTTTCAACAAGTGTTCTAATATATTTTATTTAATACCTTCTAATTGCTGAAAATATGATATTTATAACTCTTTAGGATAAACATGTAATGAAATTATTAATTAATATGTTTTCAATTAGTTATACTTGGTATTACCGAGTTGCTTGTTGGGAGTGTAATTTTAAACATACAAAGCTATTGCTACTGTTTGAGCAAAGATCTTATTTATACTTCGAGAGTGTTATAATAGGCAGATTAACTAGGTCAGGGGTGGTGAACCTTTATGGATCAATGTGCCATTTTTTTCTTAAGAAATGTTTGATGAGGTATAGATGGGCTGTCAAAATATTTTGACTTGTGATTATTGGGAAAATAATAAAATTAAATACTAACAACTCAAAACTCTTTATTTACTACGAAAAAATGCCTTTTGCCCTGCATAGTTGAAAACATTTTTGTTATACCTGTAACTCAAATTAAAGTAACATTAGTGTGATTTCTTTTGCTGCTGATTGTATGGATGACAAATAACTTATATTAAGATTGTAAGATGTTACTTTTAGTAGAATGCATGCTGGATCGGAATCATCTGCCAAATGGCTTCTAAGCAATTGATTATTTTTGCTGTGGTTCACTTTTTTTACAAGAGTATTTGTGATTTGTACAGGCGATGTTCTGCATATCACTGTACAGGACATAAAACATGCACCGATTTGTCGCCTTTACTAATAATGCCATACTTCTAGATTCACCAAGTTTGAAATTCTCTGTTACACTTACCATCTTGCACTTTTTGTTCTGAAATAGCAATGTTGAATAACAGTTAAAAATCGTAAATATAACACAAATATAGTGTGTCAATGAAATTGACTATGCTATGTGTAGACAAATTTTCATCAAAAGCAACTGTAGCCCACGACGTAACTAAGGCAAGACAATTACAAGCAATTGTGCTCCCCTCCACCCTGTGACTGATCACTCGCGTTAGTTTGTAATACTTCATAGTGAACTTTATTATTTCGAATAAAACGCAAACTATTTTGATCACTCGCGTGCCCAAAACATTGTGTTGCGTGTCACTGGTTCACCATCCCTGAACTAAGTAATCACTAGATTAACTACATGAGAAGGGAAACAGTTTTCCTGATGTTAATAGATTGGCTGAATTAATTTGTAGATTACCTGATTAATGTGAACATTACCCAATTTACCACTCTTTAATGATAACTTATCTATGTGCAATTAGTAATTTGAGTACATATTGAAAGATTTGATTTGTTTTGAAGGAAATTGGCGCTAATTTTATATGTTTATAATCATTATTAGAGTATTTTTAACCAAATGACTCTTATAGCTATTTTTAAAAAGTTAAAATCTATTTTTTAGGTCCTCCTTTAAGATGGAAAAAGGCTAGAGAATTAGAAGCATTTGAATGTAAAATTGATCAACCACTAACAAATAATGCTCAGATAGAAGTACAGTTGACAGATATGTGATAATGTAATGTATTTTTGCTTCATTTGCTTGGCATTAATTAAAAATAAGTTTTGAATGTATTACTAAGTATATTTTATTATGTATATATTCTTTTATTATATTGTTAAGTACTTCATTCTCAAATATACTTTAAAGTTTAATTTTGTTTTTTAATTTTTGGTAAAATGCATTAATAATGAAAATTATTTTGCTTGTAATAAATAAATATGAGTATATATTTATTTTATAGTGCATGGTGTGATTATAAATTTTTATATTTTATGAAAATTAAGTTCTTGTTGTTCATTTTCCTTCTATTGCGTTTTAGTTAGCAATTACGTAATTTTTTTACTAAGATGCATTTCTATGCATATTAAAAACTTGAATAGCTTCAACACAAGGAAATAACATTTTGACTGGAAAAATGTTGCTATAGATATTAATTACCCATATAAAAAAATCTTGATGTGTAAAAACAATCTAGATTTTTTTTAAAAAAATTATTAAAAATACTTGTTATTGCTCCCATAATTTTTAGGGCCCATTTTTGGTATTATTTAATATTTTGCATGTATAATTGTTTGTAAAATTACGAGAATTTGAATATCATATCCAACTTCTGAATGAGATTTGATATGTACATACATTTATAACAGAAAAAGATGTACCATTGAAAAGTCATTTTATGTATACATGATTATCAGCAAAGTTCCTGTTGCAGTAATGTTCAAAATCTACATTGTGATACTAAATTGAAAATAAGTTTAATATGGGATATGATTGAATTCATGGTTGTGTCATTTTTACAATATATAGTTCTCTTGCATAACTATGAAACACTGTGTTTCTTCTTTTTTAACAGAGATTAATGTGTGTTTCAAATTTTTTAATTCATATAATTCTTCTCCCTATTGAGAGAGAGAATTGTTAGTGTATTTGTGATTTTTTTTTTCTAAATAACATTTATTTTCAGACCTTATTAAAAAGACAGAAAATGAGAAAGTATTAATTTGCTACAAATGTTTTTATTATATTATGTTTATGTATTTTTTTCATTACTCTCTCTCACCACAGACTATTTATTTTAATGTTTTTTTTTTTTTTTTCATTTTGTTTTGTGTGACAAAAATATGACAACCATGAATATTTCTTTTCCAGGGTCTTATGTAGAATCGAATGCTGTCAATTATCTGATGCATTTTTTACCATATTTTGATAATGTACTCATGAAGGAGTTCCTGTAAATCAATTGTATTTCATTGTGCTTCTCCTGTTTCATTTATCACTATGATTAAGTCATCATTTTATTGTTATATCTTTTTATCATGTACCACACCTTTATGTAAAATAATTAAATTTTGTACATATGGAATACATGTGTTGATTCTCTGTTCTACATGGTAATAGTTATATTCTTTTTAAAAAATTAACTAGAAGGAATTATACAGTTGAAATTGAGAATCATTTTTCTTTTTCGTAATTTTTACACATCCCATTAAAAGGTTTTCTACTTGTGATCTCAAAAAAGGCATAAAAAGGGGCTGATTTAATTTACAGATAGATAATTGTTTGCATCATTCACTTTTGTTATTTGTTAATATATTCGTTAAAAAGATATATTTGATTATGAATTCTGTTTTTATTATTAGATGTTACTTGTTAAATGATCATATAAACAGTGAATAAATATATTGTGCATGTGCTTATAATGTTATTGTTGAAAGTTGTCATATTGAAGATATATTGTGTTTAGATTATAAATTAGATAGATTATTCCATTCTTTAAAAACAGGATTTTTTTAAATAACTGTTGATGCATTATTCTTTCTGTTTTTTCAATATATTGATTTCATGGAGTCTGTTCTTGTGTTACATATATGGCATTTGCTGCTTTACATATAATTCTTGGATGTAAAATTACACATTATTTGAAATCTTATTATTTAGAAATTAGTTCAATTAAAATAGGTTTAATTATGACTTGAAGGTATAGTGTAAAATTTTTCTTTTCAGTATATCAATAGTAATATTTTAGGATAACATTTGGGGAGCAAAAATTTGAGCTTGGTAAAATAATGATGACGATAAAACAGAAATTTGCTAAGAGGTAAAAGGTAATCCTATAGTGCCATTGTTTCCCCTTGTAAATATTAAATGAATAGACTGTAAATATTAATTGTACAGTATTATTTATTTGATTTGTTTCCAACCTTTTTTTTGGTCATTTTCCTAATTTATTTTATTAAAAATGTATGAAAATTGTGTATTAGCTCAAATTTTAGATTTCCTATTAATGTATTGTAACAATTCAAATTGTAAAATTGCATACTCTGCATGCTAATTTATTTCCGCATAATAACTCTTGTGATTTTTAATCTTTATATATATATATCTGAATACATATTTTTTTATATATTTTTATAGTAGAATATTGTACTTCATTTTGAATTTCTTTTGAATTGATAGTATTATTATGTATTATAGCTTTTATAATTTTTCTTTGATGTTTTTAATATTTTATATGTTTGCAAAATATTAATTCACAATGTATATTTTTGTTAGTATACTGATGTAATTTCAAGCTTATTTTATTTACATTAGAAATGTGGTGTTGATAATTGTTCAATACATCTGTTAGACATGCAGCATGACTTAATGTTATGTATAGTATCGTGTGTATCTCACGTCACACACTCACAATAATTGGCTTTAACAAAACTCATAAATGAATGTAATTTTAAATGCATATTAAATTAAAGAAGTTTTTATATTGACAAGAAGTTATTAGAAGTTATTATTCTCAAATTACTGCACTAATATTTTAAGAAAATAAAAATGTGTACTAAATGTATTTCTTATTCATAATTTATTTTACCATGTTCATTTTTCAAAATGAATAAAATAGCAGTATTTAATTAATCCATTAATTATTTTAAGTATGTATAATCAAGAATTCAAGAAAGAATTGAATATAATAAAATTATTAAGAATTTTATAATAATTGTGAGGTTATCTTGTGTATCTCAAAAGCTGTTTTTTTCAAAATTTAGCATATTTTTTGGCTAAATGATTCTTCACTAAAGATTTTTTCTGTAAAGAGAGTGGACTTTATGAAAATTATTTGCTTAGATCAACAATATAGTAATCTTACAATGGATATATAATCACACAAGACAAAAAAATTAAATAAATTTAACATACAAAATATATTGTTTTACATTTTATCAAAACTTAAATTCACTTTTCAAATGGTATTTGATTCCCAAGTACCATGCATATATGTACATGCCAATTATGTACTTTTATTGTTTCATAGAAGTTGGGACATTTTATGTGTGTGAAATTATTTTCATGATTTGAAGTTACAATGAAATTTCATTTTTGTTGTAGATTATTTATTTTTTGGTTATTGTTTTTATTTATATAAAAATAATTCTCTCTTTTCAAAAGGCTTAAGTGCATTGTGTTACTTGTTGCAGGAAATGTATTGCTGTTTTTTTTTTTTTAATTGGTTCAGTAACTTTGTTATTCCTAGTCTTAGAAGATTTAATTTTGTTGAAAACTATATATATATATATAATAAGTTTTATGACTAGTTGTTTTTGAAACACTTAATTAGTGTTTAATATAAAGTTAAATGGATCTATGTCTTGTATTTTAAAAATATTTTAGGTATTTTAAATCTTAGCAATCATAGTCTCTTATAACCGTAACAATATTGTATTTTAGGGATAATATTCTTATTTTGACAAATAACTGAAAATATATTTATATATTTTTAATCAATTATTTATTTCTATCCATGTTTTATTATTATTATTGATGAATTGAAATATTAAAATGGAGAGATTGAGAGTTGCTATATCTTGCAAACATTGTCTCTCTTTATCCTTATAGTTTACATATATATTGTATTTTTAAAATATTAAATCATGTCAAAATATCTTATAATCATCATAAAATTAATTTTTTTGGATGTATTTTATATTGAAAATATTGTTTGTATTTTTGTTTATTTGTTTGTTTAGATGTTAGAATTGTGTTCTCATATTTTTTTTAAAAAATGGTAATTTATTATAAGTTTTTTTTAATTATAAATTTTATTTTGAATTTTGTTTTTTGATATTACAGTATGCGTAATCGTTTTCCTAACTTTTAAAAGTATTGTGTTTTACACTGAAATAGTACTTTTTTTTAGTTTTTTTGTCCAACTTTTGTTTTATAACTTGCCATAAAAACTTAACTATGTTGCTAAATGTATTAAGATGATCAGTTAGGTTAAAAGTTGTTTGAATTAGAATTAACATGAATATCATTTTTAGATTTCAGTTTTATTGTATACTTTTATTGCAAAACAATTAGTTATTTACTGCTTATACTTGTATATTGATTTCTTCATTAAGTTGATGGTGCTCATGCTATTATTTTTTTTATGAATTGATAATTTTTTATGAATTTTTAGCAAGCTTCTTTAGAAAGTAATTCTAGTTGATGTAAATATGTACTCAAAATTAAACCTTGAAAATGCTATCAAAAGCAAATAATATTTGATGAAGTTCATGTTTTCATTGTTTATCATTTAATATTTTGCTGTATTGATATATACTGTGAAAAGTAGCTAGTGTAGCATTTTTTCCTATCATTATTCTTCCATATTCTGTTTTTGTTAGCCCTATGATACTAATTTTGCTGTCATTATAAGATTTTTCAATGCTCATCTTTATGGATTGAAGCTTATTTAAATTAATGTTGATTTTTGTCTTAAAATACTTTTGATTATAGAGAGCTTACTTAATACCAAGACAATATTGATAATACCTTGAACAACTACTGTTCTGTTTTGTTAATAATTAAGTTTTTAATATTATATACTTATTAAAGGTTATGTTAGTTGTTATAAATAATTTATTATTAAACATATATTTTATGCATTAATTTTATGAATATGAAGAATATCTTTCGAATTTACATGCCATTTCCTCTAGTCATAACTTTTTTAAAGAGTGTATATTTTTATATTTACAGACATAAAACCATATATTTTTTGACTGAAAAGCTCCAGGAAGGTTATTCCCAAAAATTAACTATGTTTTATTTTAGTAATTTAGTTTTTTTTTTTTCATAAGTACATTAAGAAAGAAAAATGTTACTTTCTTAAATGTATATTTGTAACATTTGAATGGGATGTATTTGATCTGTTTTTTATTTACTGGATTTATTATTTTGTATCATGCATTGAAAATAAATTTGGCAAATTGGAAGAATTTATAATTGCTCTGATTTTGTATTAGACCCAAAAGTGGCTAGTTATTAAAATTAATGTTTGTATTCTTGTCACTAAAAGTTAAGTGTGATGTAATTCAATTTTTTGATATTTTATGTATTTATCCTTTTAACTTTTGTTACTTTATCCTCTTAAGGTTTTCTGTGCGCAATAGCTTCTTAGCAAAGTAATAAGCTTTATGACCATTATAAAACTTGATTGTCATAATTTCAGTGGTAGCACCTTGGTGTTGGTAAAAAACAACAAAATATTTGATAGATTACAAATAGAAGGTAGATTTTGCCATAGATTATTTCATGAAAGGACAATCTGCTGCATGTTAAATATAAAAAAGGCTGAAAATTCTTGAGAGTGGAATTCGGAAAAATATACTTATCCTTGCATATTTCTAAACCGTTATCCAATACCCATTCAAATTATGATGTCTATACTTACAATCCATTGTATTTTGCTTATATGGTTATAAAGCTTATTTAATTGAATTTAAATACAATAGATAAAGAGGGGGAAAGTTTTTTTATTCCTTCCTTATTTTTTAAAAATAATTTTTGGCTACCATTTTGACGACTTTTTTTATCATTCACATAAGATCCAAATCATTTAAAAAAGCATGTTTTAGTGTTATAACAAAAAAATTTTGTAACATTTCCTTCTGAAATTTGAGATAATTAGTATACAGTGGTCTTATATTTTCAGTTTTTCTATTCCCAAGTAATCTAACTCTCTATAAGATTCAGTCTTATTTTTCACACTGTTTTTGGTATGATTTTCCGATACATCTAACATACTTTTTACATTGAACAAACCTTCATTTTTTTCCTTAAACACAGGTTTCACGACCCCAGGGTACCCTAGTGATCCTTCTCTATTTTCGACCCTCTTTCTTGTCATCCCATTTCTTCTTTTCACGTCCAGACCACAGACCTGTATTACAAAATGAACTTTGTTCCAATTTTCCTTTTTCTGGTGAAAAAACTTCAGTTTTATTACTAACTTACTATGGTTTACATTTTGTATTGCGTTAGTTAAGTTTCCTTTTCTTAGATTTCTTTAAATGTTTTGATTATGTTGTATTATTTATGATCGATTAACACTGTTGGTTTTCCGACCCGCATGTTTGCCGTGTGCGGCGTCCCGTAAGGAGGAAATGGCCCACGCTTTGCTGTAGATGGGAATGTTTGGCGCAGTATAGCCAAAATTGGCTCTTGCGCCATAAAACCTTACATTCACTCACACCTTCATTTCCTTAAATATTTTTTGCAAATATGTTAAGAACTCAAGTAAGCTGCATCTTTTATATGTAATGTTATTTTTTTAAATGCAGTCGAGAAGGAAAGATAGATATTCCTATTATGAGCTGATACTACAAAAGCCAATTCACTTTATACCATAGCAGCTGATGCTCACTTAATTTAGGATCCACGAATTTGAACGTAATTATTAACTCAAAAAAATTATTTTCTTAAACCTTTCATTCATTCTGTTTTAAGTTGATAATTGTTCTGTTCATAAGAACTACTTAGCATTTAGTCCATCTCACATAAGTGTTTGACTTTTCAAACTGGCTTGTATTTTGCCTTATTTCAATTACTAAGTTAACTGAGTTGAAAATTAAATCATAGCTATTTTTTTAACAAGGTGCTTTTAAATCACTGAGTTTTTTCTGATATCTTGGATCATTTTATGTTAAGTCACAATTCTTATCCAAGTATTTAAAAAAATATTTCTTAATTTTTTTCATCCTCAAGATAGATCTCATCAAATAAGTTATATTTAGGTACATACTCATATGTACATAAGTAATGTAGATTTTTATATTAATTGATGTTTGATAGTATAGGCAAATTTTGCACTTAGTCATGTTTTATTAATGTGCATCAGTACCATTTATTTAATAAATTTATATAAAAAAATATTTAATAGGTGAAATTAGTCATTGTATGATATATAAGTATTTTCCCCTCTTTTGAATTAAATTGTGTATTTTTATGAACTCGTCCTGCTCTGTTTAAGCCTGGATATTTCATTATACAATACATATATTTTATATATATAATAATAGACTTTTTATATATTTACACAAGATTATATATTTACACAGTATCCAAAGAAATAAAGAGACTCATATTTAATTACTTTAAGTTAGAGCATTGTTACTATAGGTCATGTATTTTCAGAATACTTATAAAACAAGTTATTTTTCTCATCAACGAGTGTTGCAAATTTTGATATGTTTTGTAAATAAAGTATTTTTCAAAACTGTTTAGTTCTACAAATTATTCAGAAAGAAAAAAATTCAATTTTTTTTTCCATATTACAAAAAAATTTCCTCCTTTAGACATAGAATTTTAAGGCAAGTTGTGTTATTGTTCATACAAATAGTTGAGATTAGTGGAAGCTATCAAGTATTATAACCTTTGTCATAAGTGAATATAATCTATACTTCAAATGTTAATGAATATTATTGATGAAATGTCTGTAAACTTCACTAGTTTTGGTAACTATTTTTTTACCATTTCTGGTAACTGTAATTTCATTATTTTAGATTCATTGTCCCAGAGTTTTAAAATGCATGGGGGAGGGGGGGATTTCTGTTTTATGTTTTAGTTACAAAAAGGTATTTTCTAATCTTTTTATTTTATTATTATTTTTTTATCTGGGACAATTTTCTGTTCTATTTTAAAGGCGTGTTTGGGTTCCTTTTGCTGTATTTTCAACGAGATTTGAAGAGCTGTGGTTTGAATAGTATCGAATAATTCCGGTTGCAATTTTCAAAGGATTTATTTCTGATGCAATAATCGTTTAAAAGAACATGCAGAATCTACTACTAGTGTGAGTAACTTTTCAGCTGTTAAACTATAATTCTTATATCCCATAATTCTTAAGGCCAATAGTTCTTTTTCTAGGTTTTATGTATTGGTTCTCTTTGGAAAGATATACCCCTTTATATGTTTATATTAAATGGAAGATTTTCAAAGAAGTATGAATCCAGCCAACACAATATTTTGAAAAGTGTAAACTCTTCTGTTGAAAAGCTCCACTATCCTACTCTTCTGAGTTTAACCACTAGACAGGCTATGATATCTGAGAGCCGCCAGGGCGTTATGAGCAAATATTACTGTATTTGAACTACACTCAGGAACATTGAAAATAGCGACCCAAGAAGGAAGCTAAGTACAATCACGAAACTTTGCAAATAAGTACAGCGTAATAAGATATGCAAATGATCCAAGTTTTGTGCCAATACGCATGCTCATACCCGCCGAAGTGGCGCTACAATCAGGAAGAGGGTGCTATATAAGCCAGCGCAAATTCGAAGATTCATAAACGTGACGATTACCCGCCGATTGTAGGAAGACTTTGGTAAGCGAAACATGCCAGGCAAACGTGCTAAAAGACATTTCTCACAGTTAAGCGAGTTTGAGAGAGACCTGATCATTGGGATGAAAACTACAGGCTGGTCGACGCGCCGTGTTGCTGGCCAGGTGGATCGTTCGGAGTGTGCCGTTAGAAATTGTTGGGAGCAGTGGACACGAGAAGGTACCCACGCGTGGAAAACCGGGTCTGGAGCGACCAGGAAGACCACGAGGAGAGAGGATTGTGCGGCAAGCACTTGTGGACCCCACAGTGACTCGTTCAACGATACGAGCAGACGTAAGCGTAGCAATTGTTCCACAAACAATTTCCAGACACCTTGCAGAAGCAAATCTTAAATCCAAGCACCCTTTCCGTGTACTCCCTTTAACATCGGCAACTGCGTCTACTGCGGTGCCAAGCCAGATCAATGTGTAATGCCACAGATTGGCAGAAGGTTGTGCTTAGGAATGAATCCCGGTTTGTTTTGGGGACAGATGATAACCGTGTACGGGTGTGGAGGTGCCCTGGTGAGCGGTACAATTCCTCCCACACTGTTCAACGTCACACTGCCCGCACAGCTGGTGTAATGGTCTGGGGGGGCCATAGCCTATGATAGCCGGTCCACTTTAATTGTGATGCGTGGAACCTTAACGGGCCAACGTTACGTTGATGATATTCTTCAACCCCATGTAGGACCTTTCCTAAATGGTCTCCCAGGGGCAATTTTCCAGCAAGATAATTCTCGTCCGCATACAGCAAGAGTTGCTCAAGACTTCCTACGTTATTTTCAGACTCTTCCATGGCCGGCCCGCTCCCCCGATTTGTCCCCTGTAGAGCATGTGTGGGATCAGCTAAAACGGCGGATGCCATCGTGTCCCTCTGTACATAATTTAGAGTTGGCTGTTCAAGATTTGTGGGCCCATCTGCCTCGTCTATTCAACTCAATGCCGTACCGTGTGGTGGCATGTATTGCAGCTGGAGGTGGTCCTACGCGCTATTGAAGTTGCCCAGTATTTGTGTCGTTGCACACCCTGTATTCGTTTAATTGTCTTGTTTTTGCGATCAAGTGAATCTCTCATCTGTGTCATTATGTGTATTAAATTTCATTTCAATCCGATGCTTTCTTCTTGGGTCGCTATTTTCAATGTTTCTGAGTGTATTTGACTTAGAGGCTAGACATGCTGGAAGCATGTTTGTTTCGTTGAATACAGGGTTTTGAGGAAATAGACTCCGCAGGGCTATGGGGCGTCAACTTTTTTTATCTGTAAACCTCACAGACTGGAAATTTACCAGGCACATTTATTTTTTTAAGCAGAGATCCTCGTAGAACGAGTATGGAGGGAATCGACTCGAGAGGGATTAAGGGGATGTTATAAATAGCCCCACCCCTCCCCTGTTTTTGAACTATAAGACCTAGTGACCTGATATTTGGCAAGTATGTTTCTTTTGTTGCGTAGAAATCTATCATGATGAATTTTGCGGAAGTCTAGTAAACCAATAGCTATAGTTTGCTTTCTGTTAGTAGTGGTGGCAGGCGACATTTAATCATATCCCCAATGGATTTTATTGGTGAAAGTTCAGGCGAAAAGGATTGTTAGATAAGTATTTGTACAACTTGCAAAGCACGCTGGCTGGTTCATGCAATGAACGTTCGGTGGCTATCCGGCTGATGCAGGGCACCTCCCGGGGAAAAGGGAGAACAACTGTCCGTTGCTCATTTCCTCATATCATGGAACTATCTTAGTGCCCTGAATATAAACTAGCGTCGATCTGCTATCGTACACTACACTGCCCCAAACCATGTTCTACGCTGTTGAACAGCGAGGCGTTTCACAGATGTTGCCGGATTGAATCTGTCGGTGCCTATCGTTGGAGAAAAAGAAGGGTGCTTTGTCTGAAAAACATGACCTTGCACCATTCTGTCGCTCTTATCTGGCACCATTGCAGTGGTTTGTGCGGTGGGAGTCAATGACAGACGTCATCGATGTAGACCACTGGCAATCCATCGATGGGCAATGGTTCTGATTGATATGAAAGAATCCAAGGGTGCCTTACAAGTGCTGCAAAAAGAGTGCTACTTCTTTGTCGATGGATGTTCCTCACTAGCACCCCTTGAACTTTCTCAGCCCCAACTTTTTTTACCATAGTCAGTGAATTGTAATTGTGTCTGAGTGGCAGTTAAAAATTGAAATATGGATCAAATATTCCTTAATCGAATCACACTTTGTCCTCATAAAATCACCTGTTTCCATTGTTGGTAGCCTGGCATTATCTGTTATTACATGCATCGTCATAGACAAGGGGAAAAAATTTCTCACAGAGATTTTTAGAAATAAAGATACGAATCCGTCCAGTGTTAGACTATGGTTGTGAAGTTGAGACTCTGGTAAGTACAACCAACCTTGAAAAGTATGACGTCGTTCAGAACAGCGCCCTCAGAATTATAACCGGTGAATCCAAATCAACTCCAATTACAGCAATGAAATTCCAGACGGGTATCGAACCTCTTGATAGTCACAGAGAGAAATTCACTCTCACATTTTGGGAGAGAGCCAGAAGAGTAGTTTGTAGGTACTGGAACGAGTATAGATGTGCAACACAGACTCAAAACTCGGACTTCTCTTTCACATGCGGAACTTCTTATGAAGAAACACGCACTTCCTCTAGTAATGACTGTCAGTGCTACTATACAGTTCTACTCCACAGTCGCTACTGCCCTTCCATCTAAACGGCTCAACCTAATTAACATGACATCAAATAAGGCTGCTGCCATTCCTAACGAGCTAAAATCCTGCGCTCTAGAAACGACCGAACAAAGATATCCAGCGAATGAGTGGCTCCATACCTACACTGACGGCTCATACCTGTCAGAAAAAATAGAGCCGGAACGGGGTGGTTCTGTCGGCTGTTTGAGAGCTCATTGGTAGTGATAAAAAACAACGATGACGAGGTCTTGGCTATCTGTGAAGCTACAATGCAATTACTAGTTGCTGGCCTAGATCCTTCAAAAGTTGTCTTCTTCATAGACTCCAAAGCTGCAATTTTAGCTTTAAGTAGTAATAAACCAACTAACTGCCTTACACAATTCAGTGTCTAACTAAAATTGCGGAGTTAATATCATATGGCCTAGCAGTGGATCCCAAGTCATGTTGGGATCCCCGGCAATGAGAAAGCCGACCAAAAAGTCAAGCAGGGTGAGTGAGTGTTGGGTTTTATGGCGCAAGAGCCAAATTTGGCTATACTGCGCCTAAAGTAAAGCAGGGAGAGAAGAGCAAAGAACATTATTTCCACATTCATAGACAAGTATACTGCCGTGACCCAAAAAACTAAGAGCCTTGGAAAGCCATGGGAAACTAGCCACTGTGGGTCTAATCCCGAGGCTCCTGGAGAAAGCCGAGGCTGTTGCTCCCTTTCGCCTAACCACCGGACATGACTTTTTGGGAGTATACCTCCACTGGCTTGGCCTGGCTGCTGTCGAGGCCTGCCCACTCTGCGGATATGCCAGAATGGATGACGATCACCTGCTCCAATGCACTGGACTCGATGATTACCCAACTGACGACATTGTTAGTTGGTATGGGAGGCTTGACGTCAAATGGCCAAGAAGCCAAGCACGGGCTTATGATAAATAAACAATATTGTTCAGAGTCTGCAGGTTTCTGGCCTTATATCCAACTTAACATGTACCTGATAACTGCACATTTCACGTGATTCTCATTAATTGATGAGATGCGCTCGCACTAAAATTTGCATAATTTTCTGTCTACCTCTTCTTTGTGTTGCATTTTCATTGTCAAGTAAAGTATTTGCCATAGCATATTAGGACCTTGACAAAGTTCTCGCTGTTTTTTGTCAGAACAGAGGTTTTATTTAAAATATAAGATTAAAAAAAATTCACTGAAAGTATTTGCTTATTATTAGAAACCACTTTCTCTCCAATCTTTCTGGCAGTATATGAATTCTATGTCGGAAAAACGAGAATCCAAGAATTGACCCATTGGTATTTTCATAAAAACAAAAGTGCTGCTCATCTAGGCCATGTACCATCGGACGAAATAAGTGATAATTGGTAGGAGCTATGTCAGGTGAAGGTGGTGGTTGGGGTAAAACTTCCCATTTAAACGTTTCCAGGTAGGTTTTCACTGGTTTTGTAACATGTGGCTGAGCGTTGTTATGTAATAAAATCACTTTGTCGTGTCTCTACTCGTATAACGGCCGTTTTTCTTTTAGGACTAGCTTCAAATGCATCAATTGAAGACAATAGGGATCTTCCATGATAGCCTCATTTGGTTTGAGCAGCTTATAATAAATAACATAATGCTGATCCCACCAAATGCAGAGGAGAAGATTCGAGTGATGAATATTTGGTTTTGCTGACGATGTTGATGCATGACCGCACTTACCCTCACGATCTTCTACGTTTTGGAGCATAGTACTGTGTTAATTTTTCATCGCCAGTCACGATGCAGTGCAAAAAACAATTCCTTTTCTGCCGTTAAAGCAGTAGTTGATGTGTCGGAGGGAAGATTCGATCAGAGTACCTTCCGTTCCGAACGTACGAATGAAGCAAGTACTCTAACCATCACGCCAAAACGATCGTCCTCGCGGGATGTTGGTACAAGTTCATATAGATATCACACCGCCACAGATGCATGCGAAAACGCCGTTCGATGTCTCTCGACTTCAACACTTACGGCACCAAATGGCTTTGCTTCTGGATCCTTTTTAATGCTGTCAAATGTTTCAGAGCTGTTTACCCATCTACTTCCAACGATTTTTCAAGTTCAGCTAGCTTCTGATATGGTTCTTGAACAAGCTTTGTCAAGCTTGAACCAACTCTTTGTCTTATCCTCAAGTTTAAAATCGATGTTTCCGACAGAGCATTGTCATCAAAAGTCTCAACAAGAATACTGTGGGCTTCAGCTGAAGATTTCTTTTGAATAACGCAGTGAAATTAAATTCATCGCAAATTCTTTTTATTTGGCACAAAACTAGACATTTTTAGAACCACCACCTACAGAAACACTTGTTTACACGCTGGCAAACCAACATATGTAAAGTTCAAGGTAACATACAGCATTTCCCTGCAGATACGTTACCATTTGAAATTACATGCACGTAGTCCTGGTAGTGCCATCTATTAGGAAACAGCGAGAACTTATTCAAGATCCTAAAATCATCCGCTAATGAATAAATTCAACATTTTTAAAACAATCTACCTGAAACAATTATGATTTATTTCTCAAAATTTTCGGTAGAGATATAAATAATTACTTTGGAACATGAAACTCTGAAGAAATCTATTGTGTGCATGATTCACTGCTATTCAATAATAAGTAAAAGAAATTTTTTTTCCCATCCATATATCTCACGTTCTATGAAAATATCATCTTTTGAATAATTTTCAATAACTTCTCAAATTTTACCGCCGAATTTTACTCATAACTTTAGCTCATACAAATGCTGAATTAATAATTAATTTAATTGTATCTTACATAAATTATTAAAAGGAATTTATAAGATATTTTAATTAAAAAGTGCAATTCATAAAAAGAGAATTCTAAAAAATATGTTAAAAAACACTAGCAGTTATCTCGCTTCAAAGTTAAAGAATTTCGGCAACATATATATTTTATTTTATCCCGGTAATTTTAAAACATAAATTACACAATAAAAAATTTTCTGAAGAAATCAAGAGAAGCTTACAAACGAATTTTAGGTTAGTAAGTTTCAATTAAGGCCCATTTATTTGCTTTGACATAATGGGGGAAACATACTTATTTTACAAGGTTCTATCTTACTTTCGTCATCTTAAATACTGATGTATTATCTAAAGCTGTGCACACAGACGTGCTGAAATCGAATTTATTTTTTTAGTCTTACTCAAGGATAACAGGTTCTGAGATTTCCTTAATGCAGAAACATTTTCGTGATCTTCCTTAAAACTAGGAATTTTAAATTCTTTTTTTACTTATAAAAAATACTCATCCATAAAAAAACTAAAACAGGAATTTCCAGAGAAATTTTGACAATTTGCCCGACTTAAAAAGGATGATTCGCAATAAGAAATTTTGAGCAATTTGAAGTTAAACAGAACTTTTTAACAAATATTACAACATTGCAACCATTGATAACATGCAGAATAAACCTTTTTCTCGGAATTATCAAATATGATAGCAAAAATGAGAAAGTTATTAAATTTTATTTAACCCTTTAAGCGCATACGGGCACTGATATTTTCTTTCTTTCTTTGATTTGTATTTATTTTTAATTCCTATGGGGCATTATTTAGCGCTAGTATTTTGAAAAGGTGATGTAGTTTGTCTATGATACTGAAATGCTTTTCGTTCGGCATTTTTTTTTGTGTGTGTGTGGTGAAGGCGGGAATCAGTACGGTGTGTTATAAACAATACAAAAAATGTGCCTTTTTTGGTGTAAAAAAATGGCCGCATAAAGGTTTTAAAACATCATAAAGTTAACAACTTTTTTCAATTTGTTTAATCCCTTTAACATGATTTCCCTTTTTTAAAAATTAAAATTTTAAATTATATCTATTAAAAATAAATTATTCATTGAAAGTCTACGGAGTTGAACTGAATTCTGCTGACATAACAAGAGGAACTATATCTCACATCAGGGCAAGAATTTTTTTGCTATGGAAACTAGAAACCGTTTATTCAACAGTTAAATTGTAATACAATAAAATTAGGTAGAGAATTTTTAACATAAAAAAAAAGATAAATTTTAAATTCTTGAATCAATTTCGATTTTAAAGTTTATCATAATTTAGGTAAGATTTCGCCTGAGGCAGTTGCAATACTCGTCTGAATTTACAAAACCATCTAATTAAAAATAATTACCACTTACAGCACATGGACTATATCAGGAATCTGAAGAGAACTATGACTATTCTCCTTCATCAATAAGAATGTTTTCAGACACTTGAATTGAGTCTGTCTCAAGTTTTCTTATTTCTACACACTTTTATTGAATAATTAGGATTAAATTAAACTACACTCATGACCATAAATTAAGGATAATTCAGAATCATACAGAAATTGAACTCTAAAATAAAAATTTCTCCTGTAGAATTATCACACACATCTTGAAGAAGAATATGTAAATTACAGGAAACCACCAAATGGCGCGGATAGTACGTCACAATGACGAGAGTGTAAGAGAGGGGCATATAAGGAATGGTGGCAAAGAAGTAAAATTGTTCACAAGCGCTTTAAAAGCCTTTCAGTGCAATAACCGCATAGTTATGGCACAAAGGAAGCATTTAGATGATTTTTTACGTGGTAGAATTATTGGACGACTGGAATGTGGACGTACCCAGCTAGAAGTATCCGAGAAACTTGGAATCGCCCAGAGTGTCATCTCCAGGCTTTGGCAACGATTCCAAGATGATGGTAATGTGAGTAGATGTTACAGCACAGGTCGCTGCCGAGTTACAATGCCGAATGAGAACCAGTATTTGGCAGTTACTGCCAAAAGAAACAGACGGAGCACAGTATCAGACCTGTCTCGTCAGCTACCGGCACGACAGTTTCAAGGCAGACCGTGTACAGACGCTTAGGGCACATTGGTCTATATGCTCGTACGCCTGTCAGATGTGTTCCACTTACCGCAACTCACTGTGTGTGTCGCCTGCGATTAAACCTGGAGTAGAGAGCATGCATTGTGGACACCCCAACAGTGGTCTTGTGTGATGTTTTCCGACGAGTCCAGGTTTAGTTTGCAGTCTGATTCTCGAAGGGCTTTAATATGGAGAGCGCCAGGTACGCGTTACCACCAAGAGAACACCATTGAACGACACCGTTACGGTGGTGCAGGATGGCTCGTTCGGGGAGTAATTATTCTTGGTTCCAGAACTGACCTGCATGTTCAGAGTGTAACGATGACAGGCCACATCTATCGGGATGTCATTCTGGAACAACATGTACGTTTGTTTCGGGGCAGCATGGGTGCTGAATTTCTGTTTATGGATGACAACGCCCGTCCTCACCATGCAAACATTGTAGACGAATGCCTTCAATCGGAGGATATCACCCGTATGGATTGGCCGGCATACTCACCGGATTTGAATCCAATAGACCATGTATGGGATATGCTTGGCCGACAAATTGCAGCCCGCCAACCCCCTCCCACCTGTCTACCGGAACTTCGGAGGGCATTGCTTGATGAGTGGTGTAATATTCCCCAAGTTCAGATTGATAATTTGATACTCAGCATGCCTAGACGTTGTAAGGCCTGTGTTGCATCGTCCGGGAGACATACTCCGTATTAACTATCATACTAACCATGTTATATTGTTTTTTGTAAATAGGTTCTGTTTTGAAATTTGCTCCAGGGAGAAAAATCGCAATTTTTATTAATTATGTCAAACATACAACATCTTTTTTGCTCTTTACCTTTTGTTTAATAAATAGACTTTACAAATAAGTCAAATTTGTTTTGCTTCTGTCTCTTTCTTTGCCTGAACTTCATTATCCTTAATTTATGGACATGAGTGAATATGAGGGATACATCTGATATAACAGACATCTATAGTCAGGGGCATACACAAGGGGAGGATTTGGTTTTCAAATCACCTCTCCTCATAAACAAACAGATTTTTAATGTTCACCATATAGATTACCCCCTCGCTCTTACTTCTATATGTATTTCAAAAAGGTAAACCCCAAAAGAGAGGTCTGTGTGCGCACCACTGTCTATAATTATCTCGACTAAATTTCCACATCACACTATAGAAGGATTTTGACACTTGTTTCTCCTCTCCATGTCTAGCCAAGCTAGACCAAGTCCACGATTTCACTCACTCTCAAAAAGTCCAACACCATTAGAGAGTCTTCATAAAGATCCGGTTTTGTAAGCCCGAGCTAGTCAAGAATGTGTTCTGGAGATGCCTGGCAGGTAGAACACCTAACACAAGTTGGAAGAACTTTGTTTCCATCCTTAAAAGTCAAAGTTAGGAGGTGGACACTGCGGAAACGAGTTAGAATAGTTTGTTCCTGCCTGCTGTATTGAAGGAAATTGATTGAATATTAACGTTGCACTGTTGAGCTACACAAGGGCTTTTGGCGACGGACCACATAATTTTGAACCATGGTCAAGTGCCGTGGACGACACCTGAGCTGGCACCCCCTCTCCTAACTACCACATCACACCAACGGGAGGACGTTTCAGCTCTCGACAGATTTAGCGTGCATCACTGCCCTACACGGCGGGTCTTTAGTGGTACTGTGTTCGAACTCATGACAAGGCAAGCCACGGTCCGATACCTATACCACGGCCACGCATTGAAGGGAAAGAAAACCACCAGGGCGTTTAGCCTCAAATCAGTGATGAGCAGGAGGAATAGTTGATTGCTTGTTGTTGATGTAGGTGGAGTGCAGTTCTGAATAGGTAAGAGGGGCCGAGTTCTTAGTGGGTTGAGCTGCACCATCTTTGTTTTAGTTTCTCCAAAATAGTCACTCCACAGATGGAGAAAAAAGTGCAGCTTCTGTGATCAGGAAAGACCGGAGCACCAAAAGGTAGAAGGCTGACTCAACTCCTTTACCTGCAGTTCGTAGCTAGGCATAGTGGAATAGCTTTCACGCCAAAGGTAAAAGGAGAAAAAAGCTCTAACATACTCCACTCAGGAATCCCCCCTCGCCATGTTGAAGCAAACTGCAGGACTTGAGGGGGATTTTGACACTTAAACCCTTTTAACATGTAGGAGGATGTTCTATTATTCTGTATGATGAATCTTTTAATGAAATCAAAACTAGTGTTTATGATTTGACATTAAAGATAACGACTTAATTCAGTTACTTAATGCCAATCATGGTATATATGGGCTCTTAATGTGCACTGTTATTTCATATATCACATTATAGAAGTGATTTCCAGTTCTGAGCCCAATAATATTCTAGTTTATTAGTGTCATGTCTATGATGTGCAGCACATTAAGAAAATAGATTTTTAATCAATATACTTTAGAAATGAGAATTTTGACTGAATTTGAGCAAGTGGTTATATCCAGGTTTATTAGACTATAAAAGGAAAAAATATTTTACCATGCAAAATTTGAGATTTATGTGTATTAGTTTTAAAATACAATTTATACATCAAAGTTATGGAAAATGACTTGTTGATTGCCAAACTACAAGAAAACTTTTACTTAGAATTATTGCCTAGGATGCTAAAAAAAAAAATTACAAGTTACCTCATAGTTTACTAGTTATATTTGTACAGCTATGGTGAAATTCATACAGTATATCATCATAAATATTAATTTTAAAATACTTGTATGGTACAGATAATTTGCAAAAATATCGGTTTTTTACACCAAATTAATGTTGAGTAACATGACACACACACAGTCTAGGTAATTACTTCTCTGAAATCTGACATTTATGAGTGTCAGAAATTGTTCCCAATCAAATTAAGTACTGCAATAAATGTTTCAATTATATCAAAAAAACAAATTATATACAGAGATTTCTCTTTCATTCAATACTAATTAAATTCTAAAATATTGTCACAGAATGAAAATTTCTCCAAAGCTAGAAGATATCTGAAGTTATTTGAATCATGATAAAGTGATAAGGATGACACTTGACATGTTTTATTTTCCCAACCAATGGAAATGAAAACCAAGTCATGTGATGGGTAGCAATAAATCTTTATATAATCACTTAATCCCAAACCAATTAATAGGTTATTTCTCTAAACAATGGGATCTTTAAGAATACATATCTATATTATTAAAATGTGATACAAAGAAAATGCATTGAACACATGAAAATAAGTGTATGAGAGAATACATGTAAAATGCCAGTTTTAAAGGTATGTCAACTGTGTTGAATGGCTTCAAAACAAAATAAAAAAACTTATCGTAAACATATACATGGGATTTAATAAATGCCTTCAGAAATTAATCAGCATTACAAGAAATCACAATAAAATAATTCAATATTTGAGTTTTGCCTATTTGAAAAATAACTAATTCAAAGAGTAACTTGAACAGTGTTTCATTATATTTCTTTTGCCTCAGAATTATGAGTGTGCTTTTGCTACACAGATAAAATTATTATATACAAAAAATCCCACAAAATAAATTATAAAATAAATAAAAACATAAATTGTTCATATTTTTTCAAACTGCTAATTTTATAATGGTAATGTAGCAAAATGTATTTAACTTGCATAGAGAACATAAATATTCTTCATATAATTAAACATGCAAATAAATATTATTTTTCATATTTGACAGTACTTGAGAAAAGTGATATAAATATTCTTCAATAAATTAAGATTGGAGCAGGCATGAAGTATATATATGAAAAATTCACAAGCTTACAAGAGACAAAATAAACTGAATACAATTCATAATGATATAAATTTTATTAGCAAAAAATAAAGGAATATAGCAAAAAAATAAATGTAGATGGAACATTCAAAGTTTCTTTTCATAAAATACAGATTTTTCTTGTCTTTTTATCTTTAAGCATTTTATTTTACATTTAATAAAAATAAATGCATTCATTTTGATTTCTCTTAAATTTGTCATTGTAATTCATAAAATGGCACATAAGATAGCATTGGAAACATGCAACAATTAATAATTCATATCAAACACATCAACATGGTCCCCCGATTTGAATCTTCCTCGGTCTAAAATTCCAATTAATCTCTGAACAGTATATTCAGTACTAAGTAGCTGATTCTGCAGCTGAGCCTCTAAACAAAGGTAATAAAATAATAAGGAACAAAAAAATTTAAAAATTAAAAAGATGAAAAAAAAATATTAAGTCATTAAAGCAGGAGTACTCAACCTTTTATCTAGCTGGGCCCCACACATATGAAAGATATTTTACGCTGACCCCAACTGGAGGATTAATGCAAAAAAGCATTATTGGATATTTAAAATGTAAGAAATTGATCAAACCATAAAACTCATTTTTGGCTTGTAATACTATATTACTCTATCAAAATCACATAAATTTTTGGTTTTGGGAATTTTTTTTACTGAGTTATGGAGTAGTTTCGATTCTCTTTCATCCATGACCAAGAAATTGTATGTTAATGTTGTTTGAATGATATTTTACTGCCATACAAACAAAGTTGCCGTCGTTTGATAAGTTCATTTTTTGTTCTTTTGACAAAGCATCTTATTTTTATTCCAAATATTGATTTTTCAAGTGTAGAATGGCAGCAAAGAGTTCTGACTAAATTCCAGATTGAAATCAGTATTATTTATTTATAATTAAAGCTTAGTTTCACTCATAAAATAGTCACTACTCCAGTTCGGTTTGGTAACACAGTTATTCACTGTGTAATCTGTTATTACTAACCGTTACAGCTACAAATAGAAAATAAAAATGTGCATTTCGTACTCGTACGACATCGACAGCAAAATTAATAATTTGATTGATAGAATTTTCCACTAAATGTTTAATACATTACTCTTACATAATTGAGTTTTTTAGTGCAGTGGGCCATGACCGGGCCACTCAGAAAAGTTCAACAGGCCACATGCGGCCCGCAGGTTGAGTATCGCTGCATTAAGACACATCAAATATTTGATATCATCAATGCATCTGATTGATGTCAAAAATATTAATCAAGTGCAATTTTGAATTTAGTGCCAGAACACACTAGCACTAAATTCAAAATTGAAATAATTAATTACTTCACTTTACTTTGATTCAAACTTATCAACTAATCACAAACATTAAAAAAAAATTTGTTTTTTTTGTTTTGTTAATGAAGAAATATTTTGCAAAAATTTTTATGGACAGATTTTGCAATAATTTAAGTATATGTTGTACATGAATTTAAAATTATGATTATAACAAACCCCAATAAGGCCATACCAGTTTAATGAATTATTTATTAGATGTAAAAGAAACATTTTATGAGCTATATAATAATGATAACAGTACATAATGAAGATTTAAAGAAACATTCAAGATATTCAAAACATTAAACTAAAGTTATTATATGAATCATATTATTAAAGATACACATAATCATTACACTCCTTATGAATAATGGATACCATAACCTAATTATGAATAAACAAAATAATATAATAGGACTAGTTGTGTTGAAATTAAATTTAAAAAATATTGAACAAATCAGAGTTCAAATTTTTTTCTTATTTGTTAAAATCATTTTGAAAATGTAATTCAGACTAAGTATTTTACTTGTCCACTTACAATATATTTCTAAATTCTATTCAAATTATTTTTTCAAAAATATAAAGCTCTAAGATATTGTAATACTTCAAAAAAAAAAAAAACAACACCTGCTGTATCATTATAAAAACAAATTTATTTCCAAAAATTGTACGTTGATACCTACCATGAAACTGTTGCTTAATCTCAGGCAAAGCATCTCGTAAAATCTGAGGTAACATATCAGTTACTAGAGGACCCGGTGCATAATTCAGAACAATAACAGTTTCTTTTTCTTCTTCGGCTAAGGTACGAAAATACATTTCTCTAGCGGCTTTGCCTGCAAAAAGTTATTATCTTTAAAGGCAAAAAGAAAACATATTTTTTAATATAAATAATAAATGTAAAAATTTATGGAAAAGAGAGAATCAATGAGAGATCAAATTTATCTTTTAACAATGGAAACTTATATACAGAAAGCTATCACATAACATAAAAAAAATATACTTAGATATTATTTTTAAATATATGATTACTTCCAGTAAATTTATTCTTATATATATAATTAATCATTCTTAATTAAGTGTATAAGTTTTTAAAAATTATTAAAAATGATCAATAATCTAAAATATTAGCACAATAATTTTTTCATATGATTAGATAAACTTTAGTTATTCAAAAGATAAGACTGTTATAAAACAAAAACATAGATTAAAGAGAGCTTTAATCTTAACTATATATCATGATTATATTTAAAAATACTCAAATGTAGAAAATTATATTTTTTTTATCATTTCATTTTTTTTTCAATGTGACATTAGAATTTTAAACTTAATGAGTATAATATTTTTATGCTAATCTTTAAAGAATAATAAAAACTTTATATTTTAAAGGGAAAAAAACAAAGGGTGCAGATAAAAACACATAAGATAAGTACAAAGTAACACTGTTACAGAATAGAAAATGAGATTTTGTGATTAAAAATGAAATTAGCTTCTATCCTTTGTACCTTTCTTCTTCTCAGAATAATTTATTCATATTATATCGGAACTTATATATTAGCATCACTGCAACAGAACTGGTACAACATGAATTACATTATGATATCAAAGCAACAAAAACTCTTAACATGTTTTATATGAAAAAACTCAATCGCAGATTTTGGTGGAAAACGGGGTGATTTGAATACCACCAATTTGGCTGTGCCTGCAGTAAAGCTTATACATAAGTAACATTTTATCCTACTATGATCAGAATGCTGTTTTATTTGTGCCAATTTTGAATATGTTTATGAACACACTAGTATTATTATTATCAATTAACTTTAGAAAATAAAGAAAGCTAAATTACACATCAATATGTTCACTTGAAACATATTTTACAAGGTAGCTTCTGTAGCAAATTTTACATAATAAGCAAGATTTGTTTCTGTGAGTTTTACAAAACTACTATAAAAATTTTTATTTTGTCAATGAATATTTGACCAGTGTGTCTCCCAAATTTGGTTATTTCATGCTCTCTAGTAATCCTTTCATTCTGACACAAACTGTTTATTTTTACAATACTGATAAACTAAAAAACAGAATTCTTTTGAATAGGTCGTGTATTCTCAGTTCTGGATTGGGGTTTATTATTTCAGAGAATAAGATTAAAAAAAAAAAAAACAGCAGGATTTAAAAATACAATGAATTGTTCTTTTTTCTTGTAAAAAAGTGTGTTGAATTCATTTTCTGATTCTATTCAATGAGGAAAATATAATTCTAATTTTCTAAGTTTCCCCATTAGGGTATCCCCTCATCAATTGTTCTGAAAAGTATTAGGTTCATACTAAGAAGTATAATTGATAAGGAGTTTAAGATTTGGAGCAAAAGTGATACAGTTTTCATATTAATGCAAGGCCAAGGTTTGATTCTTAACACTTGGTTTATAAGAATGACAAATATTTCAAGAAATAATAGAATGATGGAAAATGCCATAAGAATAAAATGAATGAGTATTTTTCAGAAGATTCATGACAATATTTTGCTTTAAGAGAGAAAATGAGACATGGTGCAGATTTTAGTACTTATCAGCCTCATAGGACCTCATATTTCTCATAGGAACCATGAGTTTAATCATAAAATGTAGAAAAACTAAATTCTAGCTTATGTCAATCACTAATCACACAAAGCCAAATTTTATGTTACACACTTAAGAAGGTTTTATCCCCCTGTAGAAGATATACAGAATACTAAACAAAATCTTCAAATATGGCATAAAATTTTAATGGATTTCAACATTATGGAATTATTATTTTACTTAAAAACTAAAATTCACATTTTGCATTGTTAAAATTTTGTTTGATTTGTTAATGTCACATAACTATCAATAATTTGGCACCCAGTTTAGAGGTCACACACACACACACATAACTAAAGGACACCCAATGTTTTACTTCAATGGAAAATTCAGATCTTGAAGCTAAAAGAATTACCTATTGTTAAAAGTTTATATCAATTTATTTATATTAATTGTGAAAATTGTCTTTTAATGAAACATATTTTATTTTCTACATTTTACAAACTGCCTATTTTTACTCTGAATGATTGTTTAATAATATAATACAGCCTTATCATTATTTCTATCCTCTAAGTTTTGCTGTTGAATCTACAGAGCATTAAAGGGGACATAGTATAAATGGCTGGATGATTGTTTATTAAAGTTGTATTTTGAAGCTAGAGGAACAAGGACAATTGGTTACAAATATCGTAACATTGATTTATGGTCCAGTGATGATGTGGACAACTAAATAAGTACCTAACTCTCCATACTTTCCCACAATGCCAATCTGAGGACTTCGAGACTATGTAACAGACTTAATATATACCAACCTGTCTATGTAACAGTTATATAATGGTACCAGAACTCAATAAGAAACAAGGCAGGCCTTGAGGTCAGCTATAACTATTAAACTGCTGCAGTCACTCAATTTTGAAAGAATATTTATTATAATATATTGACTTAATAGTTTAATGGGTGCTTATGTATTATCGCAACAATTGCCAACTCTATCAGTAACTCGCCAAGTTGGCAATCCTGATTTCATTTGTGTCGTATGCGCTGAATTGTTTCATATAATGTCGACAATAGGCTGCGATAATACGCGAGTACCATTTAATGATTGATAATAATAGATCATTCCAAATGATAATTTATTTGAAATGAAATTAATAATTATTTCATATGTATTTAAATTTAATATTGTATTTACACAATTCGTGAAACTACCCTTAACATTTTTAAGAGCACTAGTTCAATATTATCCTTAAATGCTATTTTTCTTCAAGACACATACGAATGTAAACAGTACATAAAATGTAAGGTAACTAAACTATTTACAATAAACTTACAAAAGAGAAAAATGCATTTAATACAAAACCATACATTAAATAATTAATACATGACTAGATTACTTACCAGTGCAATACAAACTCCATCCTCGGAATGGTTGAATAGCAGCTAATGATGAGATATTGATAACTATTTTTCTTTTTGCTCTTTTAAACGCATTCAGAAATCCTGTAGTTAAGAAAATAACTGACAAAAGATTAAGATCGAAATAATCTTTGATATCAGGACCAGACGTCGTTTGTAAGGCTGTTTTTGAAATATCTCCTAAAGTCCCAGCGTTGTTTACTATGACAACTTGTTGAAAATTAAAATTTTCATATTTAGTAAATAAATGCTCAAAGCTTGCACTATCAAGTAATATTAAATCCAGTGCTAGGATTTCTGCGTACACAACACAAATCTTGTTAATCTCAGCTTTAACAACTTCCAATTTTGGTTTATCTCGAGCAAGTAATATGACATAGCTACCTTTACAAAGTTTTTTAGAAAACTCTTTAGCTATTGTTGCACCTAAACCTCGACTAGCCCCAGTAACCAATAATAAAGTGGGTACCTGCCAATTAATGACGCAATTTGTGAAGCTAACTGGTCCTTCACTCATATTGCAAATTTAATTTTTTGGCGATTACTGAGAGCAACGGTTACGCATGCAGCTTTCCTATGTCGTATTTGTTTCATATGACAGTTGACAGGCAACAAGCATCACCTCACCTCTTAGACCAAAGGTGGCGAAACTTTTTGGATCAACGTGCCATTTTCTCTAAAGAAATGTTTAATGAGTTATAGGCTTGCCCTCAAATAATTTTGACTTGTGTTTATTGGGAAACTTATAAAACTGAATACGAATAAATCAAAATTATTTATTTAATACGAAAAAATTCATTTTGCACTGTATAGTAGTAAATGTTTTAGTTATACATGTAATTTAAATTAAAGTAACATTAGTGTGACTTCTGTTGTAGATTAGATGATAAGTAACTTATATCAGGATTATAAGATGTTACTTTTGACAGAATGCATGCTGAATTAGAGTCATCTGCTAAACAGTTTCTAAGCGAGTCTTTGATGTTATTTATCTCTGGAAAAATGACTCACAGGCATAGATAGATAAAAATATGGTTGAAATAGCATATGCCAGCGGTAACGTGCTGTAAATTATTTTCAAACCGTCCAACTATATCCAAGAAATTATTGTTTTGTTTATAATTTAATATTGTGCTGTACGGCAACATTGTGTACTTTGTTTCTGAGTTCTTTTTTGGATTGTTCTTTACCGTTAATAAAGAGAGCTGTGATATAAAATCAAGCTGAGTATTTGTATTTTAAAATGATATTATTATATTTTATGAACATATCACTCATCTGGATCATTTGATAGTAGAAAAGGGCGTCCGCAACTGTAATTTAACTGTCATTGTTTATATTTCTGGCATCCACGACAGGATAACCATAATTTAATTGTCATTGTTTATACATTGGGTGCTCCCTCTAGACAAGCTGCCAACAGGACATATCGGCCACCATTTGCTTTGGCAGCAGGTAGATGACTCTGTACCGGCCAACGCGGAACACGCCACGTTCTCCGGAACCGACTCCACAGCCCTGCAACGACACTCCTCCAACAAACCTCTTCTCAAAACAACAGCCAAAAGGCAGAATTTCGGCATCGAGACACAACGAAAAACAACAGCTTCAACGAAATATTAATTTCCGCACTTAATCCTTTTTCTGGTTTTAGATGTTATGTAGCGACTCTACGGTCGTTGGTAAAGTTTGAAGCATCGAATAATTAGCCATTATTGTAAAATCAATAACTTTGTTTTACTATCAATTTAATAACAAGAAATGTCGTAAATCGAGGGAGAGGTCAATTTAATCACCATTCTAAATTTCTAAGACAAATAATTAAATCACTTATCTTAGTGGCAATCCGAAGTAACAGCACTAGTCAGGCTTGACCGGTATCACTTGATGAATGGGACCAGTGGCGTAGTGTGGGCTTTCACCGGCTGGGGCCAACCGGAAATCTGTCGCCTCTCTATTTTAATTACTAGTCAAGAAAATTAGTAAAAGTAAAAAAAAATAGCTTCAAATTTCTTTATTGATTAAAAGTGCACTTTTCGTGTTTTTTTCATAGCAAAATCTTTTATACAATTGTCAATATCAATATGTTTGTCATGTTCAATTGCCGGAATAGCTAAACGTGGACATAGTCGATCTGAGATAATTTTTGATTAATTTTAGTTTAGAGAAGCTTCTCTCGCAACTGGCATTACTGATGGCAGATGTTAAAAAAATTCTCAACACTATGACAATATTTGGTAAACCATCTTCAAGTTTGGACTCAACAATATATTTTAATAAACCCAGAGAGCCGGACCTAATGAGTTCTTTTTTACAGCCTGGGTCTGTTGCAGCTACAAAAGCTTAGACTTACGCGCTCAAGTTGGAATTCTTCTTTATTAATGTCTTGAGCTTAATCTAAGTTAAGTTCGTCCAATCTATATCACTTCAGGCCTTAAAAAAGCATATTTTTGCGCTAGATTCTGAAACTCTTGGAATCTTTTTATCGAATTTCAGCAGTTACTCTGTCTATTAAAGAAAAAATTGTTCGCCTCAAGCGATCTTCGTACGATAACAGAACATCTTTACTTCCATCGCCAAATATATGCTTCCTCCTGATTCGTCTTGCTGGTTCAAACACAAACTTTTATATATCGTCATCCACGCTCTTGTTTTGCTTCTAATACAATCTGCAAAGCTTTTTTGAGCATCGATGGATATTTAAATAATTTTGTGTGAGCATCATTGACTTCACACAGTACCACCTAAATAACAGAAAAACGAATGCGATTCCATAGCTATTAATAAACTTTCTGCATCTTTGTATTAAGGTATCCGACTACTTGCGACAACTTTTTTGAAAAAAGGAGATATGGAGATCTTTGTGATTTTTATATGTATTTAGTATATTTTAAGTCTTGGTAAAAGAAAAAAAAATTATTATTATTAAAATGGGAAAAAACTAGTAAAAATGTACGAAAAATTACATAAACGGGGCCCGGTCTGTGCAAAGATTTTATGAACAAATTCTCAATTTTTCAATTTTGATGTGTTACTTTGTTATTCCTGTTTGATGACCTTCAGGATAAGGATATTTTAATTTTTACAAAAACTCTTTTATCTAAGTCAAAAAACATTGACTATATTTATAAAGAACTGCAAATTTTGAAATAAAACAGTTGATAAATCTGAAGATCAAAACACTTCTACTGTTACCGGTAATTATTTTCAAAACTTTTTGAGCAATCGCGGTCCCCGTTTGAAATAAAAAAACACATTTCGAAAAACGCATTTTAAAGTTTGACAGAAAGTTATGGCCACTAAAACGCTTGTAGTTTTGTTCTAAAGGGAAAATAAACTTTATTGCATTAAGTTAATAAAATGGTCTATAAAAAATAAAGTCATAAAAATTTGCCACGTGTATTAAAGCTTTCACTCGTTTCCGTCAGTTTCGTCGCGTGGGTGTGATTTGGAATTTGAAATATTTTTTGAATTTAAATACCGCGGTGCTTGCTGCCGCCCCTTTTCTTATGCTGCACGGGCCATGGCCTCCTCTGCACACCACCCACCCCTACGCCACTGAATGGGACTAAAGAAGATTACCTTCACTAACTTCGGATATTAAATAGAGGATTATCAAACTTCTATAGCAGCCTAACGACTAACTCCTACGCGCGCTGCTGTTTAAATAGTATTTAAATTAACATAAATCACGGCTTCTTTACGGGAAGCGATTTTATAAAAAACGATACACTCCTTCCCAAAATATCCTCTGGAGACAACCAACTTTTATGAGGTCTTCTAAAGAGATGGGGCACTGTCATCCATACTAGCAGATCCTCTGGTCTGATCTTTCAGTCACAAACCGTCTTTCTTTTGGAGAAGGGAATCTGTAGTTCCTTTGTCGCCGCTCTGCTCCGTAGGTTGTATGGCTGCCTCCTGGATTCCTTCCCATGGCCTTGCAGTAGATGATACCACAATTGCTTTCCTCTTGAAAATGTTCAGCTCTTGATGGAATATGGACTACTTCTTACGGAAATCTTTGTTGGGCAAAATCTGTCACTGTTCTCTGAACAAAAGTATACCTATTGTGAATTATAGCGACCAGCTGATCTGAGTAGGTGGAGCATAGCTGTCACCACGCTCAGACCCCACGTGGCCTATCTCGACGAAAACCATATGTAATGGATTCTGCACATCAGTGTTAATCTTGAACTTGACTTCAGCGTTACCAGGTGCTGTTGTTTTTCACGGATATTTTTGTAATCTTGATCCTAGCTTTGGCGTATCTAGGAGTGCCGTTATTTACCTGAATATATATTTTCAGTCTATTATTTTAATTTGGTAATTTAATATGCAAGATTTATTAAGTTTTATTTTATCCAAGTTTATCGAAGTTATCGAATGTTTATTGATAAATCTAGGAAAAGACCAAAGTGAATTCCCCAGAATTATTTGAATAACACCACACACGCATCAGCAGTAATACCAGTATATATTATCATTTTACAATACTTAATTACTTCAAATCAGTCTCGAGCCCTATCCGCAAGATGACTCTCGAGATAGGCGCAGGACAAATTGGGGAGGGGGGTCATAGCAGGCAATGATGTCCACAATTATACTGAGGAGCACGACAACATTTTCCTGTGCCGAAAAAAATCTCAAGAACCTGAACTCGGGAGACAACTGCTAAGGGTTGAAAGTACTTGGGCGTCACCGACGCGACCCTACAGTCGCTCTGGTGAAATTTCAGACACCGAATAATCGGCCATTACTAAAAAACCAATAACTTTCTATCAATTTGCTATCAAATCGAGGAAGCGGTTAACTTAATCACTATCCAAAATTTATAAGACAAATAATTAAACCACTTATCTTGCTGACGATTCGAAGTATCACTTCATTGAGTGAATATTAACGTCGCACTGTTCAGCTACACGAGGGCTTTTGGCGACGGACCACGTAATTTTGAACCATGGTCAAGGGAGTGGACGACACCTGAGCTGGCACACCCCTCTCCTAACTACCACATCACACCAACGGGAGGACGTTTCAGCTCTCGACAGATTTAGCGTGCATCACTGCCCTACACGGCGGGTCTTTAGTGGTACTGTGTTCGAACTCGTGACAAGGCAAGCCACGATCCGATACCTATACCACTCAGCTACCGCGGCCACTCGAAGTATCACTAGTTACTTATTACTGAATGAATCGGACAAAAGACTCTCATCACAAACTCCGAGGACTTCAAATATTAACTAGGATAATCTAACTTCTATAGTAGCCTAACGACCAACTCCAATACTTACTTCGCTAGGGTCTAAATGGCGCTTAAATAAACATATAAATCACGATTTCTTTCTCAATATACAATAGTTGAGAAATATTTTCCACTAGAGGACCCGTCACAGTCATGAAAAGGGATTTGCATATGAAGCTTTC
>BMAU01003306.1:0-36281 GCA_019973935.1 Trichonephila clavipes | reverse complement strand
CAAAACGGAGACCAGATTTAGATTTCTGCTAAAATTTCGGGTTAAATGGGTTACTTTGGTAAGTTTCTAAGGCTAAAAAAAGTGATTGGCTTGGTCTAATCGTCGGTAAAGTGGCTGTCCAGCGTCGGTTTTTTAAAGATGATCTTTCAATTTAAAAAAAAAGTTACAGGAATTTCATAAAACGAAGACCAGATTTAGATTTCTGCTAAAATTTCGGGTTAAATGGGTCACTTTGGTAGGTTTCTAAGGCTAAAAAAAAGTGATTGGCGGTCACCTAATCGTCGGTAAAGTGGCTGTCCAGCGTCAAAGCGTCGGTTTTTTTTTTAAGATGATCTTTTCAATTTAAAAAAGTTACGGAAATTTCGAAAAACGGAGACCAGATTTAGATTTCTGCTAAAATTTCGGGTTAAATGGGTCACTTTGGTAAGTTTCTAGGGTGGAAAAAAAAAAAGTTATAAGCTTGGTCACCGAATCGTCGATAAGTTGGCTGTCCAGCTTCAAAGCGTCGGTTTTTTTAAAGATGATCTTTCAATTTAAAAAAAAAGTTACAGGAATTTCGCAAAACGGAGACAAGATTTAGATTTCTGCTAAAATTTCGGGTTAAATGGGTCACTTTGGTAAGTTTCTAAGGCTAAAAAAAACAGTGATAGGCTTGGTCACCTAATCGTCGGTAAAGTGGCTGTCAGCGTCAAAGCGTCAGTTTTTTTTTAAGATGATCTTTCAATTTAAAAAAAAGAAGTTACTGGAATTTCGCAAAACGGAGACCAGATTTAGATTTCTGCTAAAATTTCGAGGTTAAATGGGTCACTTTGGTAAGTTTCTAAGGTGGAAAAAAAAAAGTTATAAGCTTGGTCACCGAATCGTCGATAAAGTTGGCTGTCCAGCGTCAAAGCGTCGGTTTTTAAAGATGATCTTTTTCAATTTAAAAAAAAGTTACAGGAATTTCGCAAAACAGGAGACCAGATTTAGATTTCTGCTAAAATTTCGGGTTAAATGGGTCACTTTGGTAAGTTTCTAGGGCTAAAAAAAGTGATAGGCTTGGTCACCTAATCGTCGGTAAAGTGGCTGTCCAGCGTCAAAGCGTCGGTTTTTTTTTAAGATGATCTTTCAATTTAAAAACAAAGTTACAGGAATTTCGCAAAACGGAGACCAGATTTAGATTTCTGCTAAAATTTCGGGTTAAATGGTCACTTTGGTAAGTTTCTAGGGTGGAAAAAAAAAAAAGTTATAGCTTGGTCACCGAATCGTCGATAAGTTGGCTGTCAGCGTCAAAGCGTCGGTTTTTTTAAAGATTATCTTTCAATTTAAAAAAAAAGTTACGGGAATTTTGCAAAACGGAGACCAGATTTAGATTTCTGCTAAAATTTTGGTTAAATGGGTCACTTTGGTAAGTTTCTAAGGCTAAAAAAAAACAGTGATAGGCTTGGTCACTAATCGTCGGTAAAGTGGCTGTCCAGCGTCAAAGCGTCAGTTTTTAAGATGATCTTTCAATTTAAAAAACAGTTACTGGAATTTCATAAACGGAGACCAGATTTAGATTTCTGCTAAAATTTCGGGTTAAATGGGTCACTTTGGTAAGTTTCTAAGGTGCTAAAAAAAAGGTATAAGCTTGGTCACCGAATCGTCGATAAGTTGGCTGTCCAGCGTCAAAAGCGTTTTTTTAAGATGATCTTTCAATTTAAAAAAAAAGTTAAAGGAATTTCGGCAAACGAAGACCAGATTTAGATTTCTGCTAAAATTTTGGGTTAAATGGGTCACTTTGGTAAGTTTCTAAGGCTAAAAAAAAGTGATTGGCTTGGTCACCTAATGGTCGGTAAAGTGGCTGTCCAGCGTCAAAGCGTCAGTTTTTAAGATGATCTTTCAATTTAAAAAAGTTACAGGAATTTCGAAAACGGAGACCAGATTTAGATTTCTGCTAAAATTTTGGGTTAAAAGGGGTCACTTTGGTAAGTTTCTAAGGCTGGAAAAAGTTATAAGCTTGGTCACCGAATCGTCGATAAGTTGGCTGTCCAGCGTCAAAGCGTCGGTTTTTTTAAAGATGATCTTTCAATTTAAAAAATTTACGGAATTTCGCAAAACGGAGACCAGATTTAGATTTCTGCTAAAATTTCGGGTTAAATGGGTTACTTTGGTAAGTTTCTAAGGCTAAAAAAGTGATTGGCTTGGTCACCTAATCGTCGGTAAAGTGGCTGTCCAGCGTCGGTTTTTTTTTAAAGATGATCTTTCAATTTAAAAAAATTTACAGGAATTTCGCAAAACGGAGACCAGATTTAGATTTCTGCTAAAATTTCGTGTTAAATGGGTCACTTTCGTAAGTTTCTAAGGCTAAAAACAGTGATAGGTTTGGTCACCTAATCGTCGGTAAAGTGGCTGTCCAGCGTCAAAGCCTCAGTTTTTTTTAAGATGATCTTTCAATTTAAAAAAGTTACTGAATTTCGCAAAACGGAGACCAGATTTAGATTTCTGCTAAAATTTCGGGTTAAATGGGTCACTTTGGTAAGTTTCTAGGGTGGAAAAAAAGTTATAAGCTTGGTCACCGAATCGTCGATAAGTTGGCTGTCCAGCGTCAAAGCGTCGGTTTTTTTTAAAGATGATCTTTCAATTTAAAAAAAGTTACGGAATTTCGCAAAACGGAGACCAGATTTAGATTTCTGCTAAAATTTCGGGTTAAATGGGTCACTTTGGTAAGTTTCTAAGGCTAAAAAAAAGTGATAGGCTTGGTCACCCAATCGTCGGTAAAGTGGCTGTCCAGCGTCGCGTCAGTTTTTAAAGATGATCTTTCAATTTAAAAATAAAGTTACAAGAATTTCGCAAAACGGAGACCAGATTTAGATTTCTGCTAAAATTTCGGGTTAAAATGGGTCACTTTGGTAAGTTTCTAGGGTGGAAAAAAAAATAAGCTTGGTCACCGAATCGTCGATAAGTTGGCTGTCCAGCGTCAAAGCGTCGGTTTTTAAAGATGATCTTTCAATTTAAAAAAAAAAGTTACGGAATTTCGCAAAAACGGAGACCAGATTTAGATTTCTGCTAAAATTTCGGGTTAAATGGGTCACTTTGGTAAGTTTCTATGGCTAAAAAAACAGTGATAGGCTTGGTCACCTAATCGTCGTTAAAGTGGCTGTCCAGCGTCAAAGCGTCAGTTTTTTTTTAAGATGATCTTTCAATTTAAAAAACAGTTACTGGAATTTCGCAAAACGGAGACCAGATTTAGATTTCTGCTAAAATTTCGGGTTAAATGGGTCACTTTGGTAAGTTTCTAAGGCTAAAAAAAGTGATTGGCTTGGTCACCTAATCGTCGGTAAAGTGGCTGTCCAGCGTCGGTTTTTTTAAAGATGATCTTTCAATTAAAAAAAAAAAAGTTACAGGAATTTCGCAAAACGAAGACCAGATTTAGATTTCTGCTAAAATTTCGGGTTAAATGGGTCACTTTGGTAAGTTTCTAAGGCTAAAAAGAAAAGTGATTGGCTTGGTCACCTAATCGTCGGTAAAGTGGCTGTCCAGCGTCAAAGCGTCAGTTTTTTTTAAGATGATCTTTCAATTTAAAAAAAAAAAGTTACAGGAATTTCGCAAAACGGAGACCAGATTTAGATTTCTGCTAAAATTTCGGGTTAAATGGGTCACTTTGGTAAGTTTCTAGGTGGAAAAAAGGTATAAGCTTGGTCACCGAATCGTCGATAAGTTGGCTGTCCAGCGTCAAAGCGTCGGTTTTTTAAGATGATCTTTCAATTTAAAAAAAAGTTACAGGAATTTCGCCAAACGGAGACAAGATTTAGATTTCTGCTAAAATTTTGGGTTAAATGGGTCACTTTGGTAAGTTTCTAAGGCTAAAAAAACAGTGATAGGCTTGGTCACCTAATCGTCGGTAAAGTGGCTGTCCAGCGTCAAAGCGTCAGTTTTTTTAAGATGATCTTTCAATTTAAAAAAAAAAGTTACAGGAATTTCGCAAAACGGAGACCAGATTAAGATTTCTGCTAAAATTTCGGGTTAAATGGGTCACTTTGGTAAGTTTCTAGGGTGGAAAAAAAAAAGTATAAGCTTGGTCACCGAATCGTCGATAAGTTGGCTGTCCAGCGTCAAAGCGTCGGTTTTTTAAAGATTATCATTTCAATTTAAAAAAATTACAGGAATTTCGCAAAACGGAGACCAGATTTAGATTTCTGCTAAAATTTCGGGTTAAATGGGTCACTTTGGTAAGTTTCTAAGGCTAAAAAAAAAGTGATAGGCTTGGTCACCTAATCGTCGGTAAAGTGGTTGTCCAGCGTCGGTTTTTTTAAAGATGATCTTTCAATTTAAAAACAAAGTTACAGGAATTTCGCAAAACGGAGACCAGATTTAGATTTCTGCTAAAATTTTGGGTTAAATGGGTCACTTTGGTAAGTTTCTAAGGCTAAAAAAACAGTGATAGGCTTGGTCACCTAATCGTCGGTAAAGTGGCTGTCCAGCGTCAAAGCGTCAGTTTTTTTAAGATAATATTTCAATTTAAAAAAAAGTTACTGGAATTTCGCAAAACGGAGACCAGATTTAGATTTCTGCTAAAAGTTTGGGTTAAATGGGTCACTTTGGTGAGTTTCTAGGGTGGAAAAAAAAAGTTATGTTTGGTCACCTAATCGTCGATAAGTTGGCTGTCCAGCGTCAAAGCGTCGGTTTTTTTAAAGATGATCTTTCAATTTAAAAAAGAAGTTACGGGAATTTCGCAAAACGGAGACCAGATTTAGATTTCTGCTAAAATTTCGGGTTAAATGGGTCACTTTGGTAAGTTTCTAAGGCTAAAAAAAAGTGATAGGCTTGGTCACCTAATCGTCGGTAAAGTGGCTGTCCAGCGTCGGTTTTTTTAAAGATGATCTTTCAATTTAAAAACAAAGTTACAGGAATTTCGCAAAACGGAGACCAGATTTAGATTTCTGCTAAAATTTCGGGTTAAATGGGTCACTTTGGTAAGTTTCTAGGGTGGAAAAAAAAAGGTATAAGCTTGGTCACCGAATCGTCGATAAGTTGGGTGTCCAGCGTCAAAGCGTCGGTTTTTATAAGATGATCTTTCAATTTTAAAAAAAGTTACAGGAATTTCGCCAAACGGAGACAAGATTTAGATTTCTGCTAAAATTTCGGGTTAAATGGGTCACTTTGGTAAGTTTCTAAGGCTAAAAAAAACAGTGATAGGCTTGGTCACCTAATCGTCGGTAAAGTGGCTGTCCAGCGTCAAAGCGTCAGTTTTTTTAAGATGATCTTTCAATTTAAAAACAGTTACTGGAATTTCGCAAAACGAAGACCAGATTTAGATTTCTGCTAAAATTTCGGGTTAAATGGGTCACTTTGGTAAGTTTCTAAGGCTAAAAGAAAAGTGATTGGCTTGGTCACCTAATCGTCGGTAAAGTGGCTGTCCAGCGTCAAAGCGTCAGTTTTTTTTAAGATGATCTTTCAATTTAAAAAAAAGTTACAGGAATTTCGAAAACGGAGACCAGATTTAGATTTCTGCTAAAATTTCGGGTTAAATGGGTCACTTTGGTAAGTTTCTAGGGTGGAAAAAAAAAGTTATAAGCTTGGTCACCGAATCGTCGATAAGTTGGCTGTCCAGCGTCAAAGCGTCGGTTTTTTTAAAGATGATCTTTCAATTTAAAAAAGTTACGGGAATTTCGCAAAACGGAGACCAGATTTAGATTTCTGCTAAAATTTCGGGTTAAATGGGTCACTTTGGTAAGTTTCTAAGGCTAAAAAAAACAGTGATAGGCTTGGTCACCTAATCGTCGGTAAAGTGGCTGTCCAGCGTCAAAGCGTCAGTTTTTTTAAGATGATCTTTCAATTTAAAAAACAGTTACTGGAATTTCGCAAAACGGAGACCAGATTTAGATTTCTGCTAAAATTTCGGGTTAAATGGGTTACTTTGGTAAGTTTCTAAGGCTAAAAAAAAAAAGTGATTGGCTTGGTCACCTAATCGTCGGTAAAGTGGCTGTCCAGCGTCGGTTTTTTTAAAGATGATCTTTCAATTTAAAAAAAAAAAAGTTACAGGAATTTCGCAAAACGAAGACCAGATTTAGATTTCTGCTAAAATTTCGGGTTAAATGGGTCACTTTGGTAGGTTTCTAAGGCTAAAAGAAAAGTGATTGGCTTGGTCACCTAATCGTCGGTAAAGTGGCTGTCCAGCGTCAAAGCGTCAGTTTTTTTAAGATGATCTTTCAATTTAAAAAAGTTACAGGAATTTCGCAAAACGGAGACCAGATTTAGATTTCTGCTAAAATTTCGGGTTAAATGGGTCACTTTGGTAAGTTTCTAGGGTGGAAAAAAGTTATAAGCTTGGTCACCGAATCGTCGATAAGTTGGCTGTCCAGCGTCAAAGCGTCGGTTTTTTTAAAGATGATCTTTCAATTTAAAAAAAAAAGTTACGGGAATTTCGCAAAACGGAGACCAGATTTAGATTTCTGCTAAAATTTCGGGTTAAATGGGTCACTTTGGTAAGTTTCTAAGGCTAAAAAAAACAGTGATAGGCTTGGTCACCTAATCGTCAGTAAAGTGGCTGTCCAGCGTCAAAGCGTCAGTTTTTTTTTAAGATGATCTTTCAATTTAAAAAACAGTTACTGAATTTCGCAAAACGGAGACCAGATTTAGATTTCTGCTAAAATTTCGGGTTAAATGGGTCACTTTGGTAAGTTTCTAAGGCTAAAAAAAAGTGATTGGCTTGGTCACCCTAATCGTCGGTAAAGTGGCTGTCCAGCGTCGGTTTTTTTTTAAAGATGATCTTTCAATTTAAAAAAGTTACAGGAATTTCGCAAAACGAAGACCAGATTTAGATTTCTGCTAAAATTTCGGGTTAAATGGGTCACTTTGGTAAGTTTCTAAGGCTAAAAAAAAAGTGATTGGCTTGGTCACCTAATCGTCGGTAAAGTGGCTGTCCAGCGTCAAAGCGTCAGTTTTTAAGATGATCTTTCAATTTAAAAAAAGTTACAGGAATTTCGCAAAACGGAGACCAGATTTAGATTTCTGCTAAAATTTCGGGTTAAATGGTTCACTTTGGTAAGTTTCTAGGGTGGAAAAAAAGGTATAAGCTTGGTCACCGAATCGTCGATAAGTTGGCTGTCCAGCGTCAAAGCGTCGGTTTTTTTAAGATGATCTTTCAATTTAAAAAAGTTACAGGAATTTTGCCAAACGGAGACAAGATTTAGATTTCTGCTAAAATTTTGGGTTAAATGGGTCACTTTGGTAAGTTTCTAAGGCTAAAAACAGTGATAGGCTTGGTCACCTAATCGTCGGTAAAGTGGCTGTCCAGCGTCAAAGCGTCAGTTTTTTTTTAAGATGATCTTTCAATTTAAAAAAAAAAAAGTTACAGGAATTTCAAAACGGAGACCAGATTTAGATTTCTGCTAAAATTTCGGGTTAAATGGGTCACTTTGGTAAGTTTCTAGGGTGGAAAAAAGGTATAAGCTTGGTCACCGAATCGTCGATAAGTTGGCTGTCCAGCGTCAAAGCGTCGGTTTTTTTAAGATGATCTTTCAATTTAAAAAAAAAGTTAAAGGAATTTCGCAAACGGAGACAAGATTTAGATTTCTGCTAAAATTTTGGGTTAAATGGGTCACTTTGGTAAGTTTCTAAGGCTAAAAAAAAGTGATAGGCTTGGTCACCTAATCGTCGGTAAAGTGGCTGTCCAGCGTCAAAGCGTCAGTTTTTTTTTTTATAAGCGGTAGATGATCTTTCAATTTAAAAAAGTTACGGGAATTTCGCAAAAACGGAGACCAGATTTAGATTTCTGCTAAAATTTTGGGTTAAATGGGTCACTTTGGTAAGTTTCTAAGGCTAAAAAAAAAACAGTGATAGGCTTGGTCACCTAATCGTCGGTAAAGTGGCTGTCCAGCGTCAAAGCGTCAGTTTTTTTAAGATGATCTTTCAATTTAAAAAAAAGTTACAGGAATTTCGCAAAAAACGGAGACCAGATTTAGATTTCTGCTAAAATTTCGGGTTAAATGGGTTACTTTGGTAAGTTTCTAAGGCTAAAAAAAAAGTGATTGGCTTGGTCACCTAATCGTCGGTAAAGTGGCTGTCCAGCGTCGGTTTTTTTAAAGATGATCTTTCAATTTAAAAAAAATTACAGGAATTTCGCAAAACGAAGACCAGATTTAGATTTCTGCTAAAATTTCGGGTTAAATGGGTCACTTTGGTAAGTTTCTAAGGCTTAAAAAAAGTGATTGGCTTGGTCACATAATCGTCGGTAAAGTGGCTGTCCAGCGTCAAAGCGTCAGTTTTTTTAAGATGATCTTTCAATTTAAAAAAAAAAGTTACAGGAATTTCGCAAAACGGAGACCAGATTTAGATTTCTGCTAAAATTTCGGGTTAAATGGGTCACTTTGGTAAGTTTCTAGGGTGGAAAAAAAAAGTTATAAGCTTGGTCACCGAATCGTCGATAAGTTGGCTGTCCAGCATCAAAGCGTCGGTTTTTAAAGATGATCTTTCAATTTAAAAAAAAAAAGTTACGGGAATTTCGCAAAACGGAGACCAGATTTAGATTTCTGCTAAAATTTCGGGTTAAATGGGTCACTTTGGTAAGTTTCTAAGGCTAAAAAAAGTGATAGGCTTGGTCACCTAATCGTCGGTAAAGTGGCTGTCCAGCGTCAAAGCGTCAGTTTTTTTAAGATGATCTTTCAATTTAAAAAAAAAAAGTTACAGGAATTTCGCAAAACGGAGACCAGATTTAGATTTCTGCTAAAATTTCGGGTTAAATGGGTCACTTTGGTAAGTTTCTAGGGTGGAAAAAAGGTATAAGCTTGGTCACCGAATCGTCGATAAGTTGGCTGTCCAGCGTCAAAGCGTCGTTTTTAAAGATGATCTTTCAATTTAAAAAAGTTAAAGGAATTTCGCCAAAACGGAGACAAGATTTAGATTTCTGCTAAAATTTTGGGTTAAATGGGTCACTTTGAGTAAGTTTCTAAGGCTAAAAAAACAGTGATAGGCTTGGTCACCTAATCGTCGGTAAAGTGGCTGTCCAGCGTCAAAGCGTCAGTTTTTTTAAGATGATCTTTCAATTTAAAAAAAAGTTACAGGAATTTCGCAAAAACGGAGACCAGATTTAGATTTCTGCTAAAATTTTTGGGTTAAATGGGTCACTTTGGTAAGTTTCTAAGGCTAAAAAAAACAGTGATAGGCTTGGTCACCTAATCGTCGGTAAAGTGGCTGTCCAGCGTCAAAGCGTCAGTTTTTTTTAAGATGATCTTTCAATTTAAAAAAAAGTTACAGGAATTTCGCAAAACGGAGACCAGATTTAGATTTCTGCTAAAATTTCGGGTTAAATGGGTTACTTTGGTAAGTTTCTAAGGCTAAAAAAAAATTGGTGATTGGCTTGGTCACCTAATCGTCGGTAAAGTGGCTGTCCAGCGTCGGTTTTTTAAAGATGATCTTTCAATTTAAAAAAAAAGTTACAGGAATTTCGCAAAAACGAAGACCAGATTTAGATTTCTGCTAAAATTTTGGGTTAAATGGGTCACTTTGGTAAGTTTCTAAGGCTAAAAAGAAAAGTGATTGGCTTGGTCACCTAATCGTCGGTAAAGTGGCTGTCCAGCGTCAAAGCGTCAGTTTTTTTTAAGATGATCTTTCAATTTAAAAAAAAGTTACAGGAATTTAGCAAAACGGAGACCAGAATTAGATTTCTGCTAAAATTTCGGGTTAAATGGGTCACTTTGGTAAGTTTCTAGGGTGGAAAAAAAAAAAGTTATAAGCTTGGTCACCGAATCGTCGATAAGTTGGCTGTCCAGCGTCAAAGCGTCGGTTTTTTTAAAGATGATCTTTCAATTTAAAAAAAAAGTTACGGGAATTTCGCAAAACGGAGACCAGATTTAGATTTCTGCTAAAATTTCGGGTTAAATGGGTCACTTTGGTAAGTTTCTAAGGCTAAAAAAAACAGTGATAGGCTTGGTCACCTAATCGTCGGTAAAGTGGCTGTCCAGCGTCAAAGCGTCAGTTTTTTTTTAAGATGATCTTTCAATTTAAAAAAGTTACTGGAATTTCGCAAAACGGAGACCAGATTTAGATTTCTGCTAAAATTTCGGGTTAAATGGGTCACTTTGGTAAGTTTCTAAGGCTAAAAAAAACAGTGATTGGCTTGGTCACCTAATCGTCGGTAAAGTGGCTGTCCAGCGTCGGTTTTTTTAAAGATGATCTTTCAATTTAAAAAAAAAAAGTTACAGGAATTTCGCAAAACGAAGACCAGATTTAGATTTCTGCTAAAATTTCGGGTTAAATGGGTCACTTTGGTAAGTTTCTAAGGCTAAAAAGAAAAGTGATTGGCTTGGTCACCTAATCGTCGGTAAAGTGGCTGTCCAGCGTCAAAGCGTCAGTTTTTTTAAGATGATCTTTCAATTTAAAAAAAAGTTACAGGAATTTCGCAAAACGGAGACCAGATTTAGATTTCTGCTAAAATTTCGGGTTAAATGGGTCACTTTGGTAAGTTTCTAAGGCTAAAAAAAGTGATAGGCTTGGTCACCTAATCGTCGGTAAAGTGGCTGTCCAGCGTCGGTTTTTTAAAGATGATCTTTCAATTTAAAAAAAAAAAAAAAAGTTACAGGAATTTCGCAAAACGAAGACCAGATTTAGATTTCTGCTAAAATTTCGGGTTAAATGGGTCACTTTGGTAAGTTTCTAAGGCTAAAAAAAAAGTGATTGGCTTGGTCACCTAATCGTCGGTAAAGTGGCTGTCCAGCGTCAAAGCGTCAGTTTTTTTTTAAGATGATCTTTCAATTTAAAAAAGTTACAGAATTTCGCAAAACGGAGACCAGATTTAGATTTCTGCTAAAATTTCGGGTTAAATGGGTCACTTTGGTAAGTTTCTAAGGCTAAAAAAAACAGTGATAGGCTTGGTCACCTAATCGTCGGTAAAGTGGCTGTCCAGCGTCGGTTTTTTAAAGATGATCTTTCAATTTAAAAAAAAGTTACAGGAATTTCGCAAAACGAAGACCAGATTTAGATTTCTGCTAAAATTTCGGGTTAAATGGGTCACTTTGGTAAGTTTCTAAGGCTAAAAGAAAAGTGATTGGCTTGGTCACCTAATCGTCGGTAAAGTGGCTGTCCAGCGTCAAAGCGTCAGTTTTTTTAAGATGATCTTTCAATTTAAAAAAAAGTTACAGGAATTTCGCAAAACGGAGACCAGATTTAGATTTCTGCTAAAATTTCGGGTTAAATGGGTCACTTTGGTAAGTTTCTAGGGTGGAAAAAAAGTTATAAGCTTGGTCACCGAATCGTCGATAAGTTGGCTGTCCAGCATCAAAGCGTCGGTTTTTTAAAGATGATCTTTCAATTTAAAAAAAAAGTTACGGAATTTCGCAAAACGGAGACCAGATTTAGATTTCTGCTAAAATTTCGGGTTAAATGGGTCACTTTGGTAAGTTTCTAAGGATAAAAAAAACAGTGATAGGCTTGGTCACCTAATCGTCGGTAAAGTGGCTGTCCAGCGTCAAAGCGTCAGTTTTTTTAAGATGATCTTTCAATTTAAAAAAAAAAGTTACAGGAATTTCGCAAAACGGAGACCAGATTTAGATTTCTGCTAAAATTTCGGGTTAAATGGGTCACTTTGGTAAGTTTCTAGGGTGGAAAAAAAATGGTATAAGCTTGGTCACCGAATCGTCGATAAGTTGGCTGTCCAGCGTCAAAGCGTCGGTTTTTTTAAGATGATCTTTCAATTTAAAAAAGTTAAAGGAATTTCGCCAAACGGAGACAAGATTTAGATTTCTGCTAAAATTTTGGGTTAAATGGGTCACTTTGGTAAGTTTCTAAGGCTAAAAAAAACAGTGATAGGCTTGGTCACCTAATCGTCGGTAAAGTGGCTGTCCAGCGTCAAAGCGTCAGTTTTTTTTTTTAAGATGATCTTTCAATTTAAAAAAGTTACAGGAATTTCGCAAAACGGAGACCAGATTTAGATTTCTGCTAAAATTTTGGGTTAAATGGGTCACTTTGGTAAGTTTCTAAGGCTAAAAAAACAGTGATAGGCTTGGTCACCTAATCGTCGGTAAAGTGGCTGTCCAGCGTCAAAGCGTCAGTTTTTTTTAAGATGATCTTTTAATTTAAAAAAAAGTTACAGGAATTTCGCAAAACGGAGACCAGATTTAGATTTCTGCTAAAATTTCGGGTTAAATGGGTCACTTTGGTAAGTTTCTAAGGCTAAAAAAAAAATTGGTGATATTTGGTCACCTAATCGTCGGTAAAGTGGCTGTCCAGCGTCGGTTTTTTTTAAAGATGATCTTTCAATTTAAAAAAAAGTTACTGGAATTTCGCAAAACGGAGACCAGATTTAGATTTCTGCTAAAATTTCGGGTTAAATGGGTCACTTTGGTAAGTTTCTAAGGCTAAAAAAAAAGTGATTGGCTTGGTCACCTAATCGTCGGTAAAGTGGCTGTCCAGCGTCAAAGCGTCAGTTTTTTTAAGATGATCTTTCAATTTAAAAAAAAAGTTACAGGAATTTCGCAAAACGGAGACCAGATTTAGATTTCTGCTAAAATTTCGGGTTAAATGGGTCACTTTGGTAAGTTTCTAGGGTGGAAAAAAAGTTATAAGCTTGGTCACCGAATCGTCGATAAGTTGGCTGTCCAGCGTCAAAGCGTCGGTTTTTTTAAAGATGATCTTTCAATTTAAAAAAAAGTTACGGGAATTTCGCAAAACGGAGACCAGATTTAGATTTCTGCTAAAATTTCGGGTTAAATGGGTCACTTTGGTAAGTTTCTAAGGCTAAAAAAAGTGATAGGCTTGGTCACCTAATCGTCGGTAAAGTGGCTGTCCAGCGTCAAAGCGTCAGTTTTTTTAACATGATCTTTCAATTTAAAAAAAAAGTTACTGGAATTTCGCAAAACGGAGACCAGATTTAGATTTCTGCTAAAATTTCGGGTTAAATGGGTCACTTTGGTAAGTTTCTAAGGCTAAAAAAAAAGTGATTGGCTTGGTCACCTAATCGTCGGTAAAGTGGCTGTCCAGCGTCGGTTTTTTTAAAGATGATCTTTCAATTTAAAAAAAGTTACAGGAATTTCGCAAAACGAAGACCAGATTTAGATTTCTGCTAAAATTTCGGGTTAAATGGGTCACTTTGGTAAGTTTCTAAGGCTAAAAAAAAAGTGATTGGCTTGGTCACCTAATCGTCGGTAAAGTGGCTGTCCAGCGTCAAAGCGTCAGTTTTTTTAAGATGATCTTTCAATTTAAAAAAAAAAAAACGTTACAGGAATTTCGCAAAACGGAGACCAGATTTAGATTTCTGCTAAAATTTCGGGTTAAATGGGTCACTTTGGTAAGTTTCTAGGGTGGAAAAAAGGTATAAGCTTGGTCACCGAATCGTCGATAAGTTGGCTGTCCAGCGTCAAAGCGTCGGTTTTTTAAGATGATCTTTCAATTTAAAAAAAAGTTACAGGAATTTCGCAAACGGAGACCAGATTTAGATTTCTGCTAAAATTTTGGGTTAAATGGGTCACTTTGGTAAGTTTCTAAGGCTAAAAACAGTGATAGGCTTGGTCACCTAATCGTCGGTAAAGTGGCTGTCCAGCGTCAAAGCGTCAGTTTTTTTTAAGATGATCTTTCAATTTAAAAAAGTTACAGGAATTTCGCAAAACGGAGACCAGATTTAGATTTCTGCTAAAATTTCGTGTTAAATGGGTCACTTTGGTAAGTTTCTAGGGTGGAAAAAGGTATAAGCTTGGTCACCGAATCGTCGATAAGTTGGCTGTCCAGCGTCAAAGCGTCGGTTTTTAAAGATGATCTTTCAATTTAAAAAAAAGTTACAGGAATTTCGCCAAACGGAGACAAGATTTAGATTTCTGCTAAAATTTTGGGTTAAATGGGTCACTTTGGTAAGTTTCTAAGGCTAAAAAAAAAGTGATAGGCTTGGTCACCTAATCGTCGGTAAAGTGGCTGTAAAGCGTCAAAGCGTCAGTTTTTTTAAGATGATCTTTCAATTTAAAAAAAAAGTTACAGGAATTTCGCAAAACGGAGACCAGATTTAGATTTCTGCTAAAATTTTGGGTTAAATGGGTCACTTTGGTAAGTTTCTAAGGCTAAAAAAAACAGTGATAGGCTTGGTCACCTAATCGTCGGTAAAGTGGCTGTCCAGCGTCAAAGCGTCAGTTTTTTTAAGATGATCTTTCAATTTAAAAAAGTTACAGGAATTTCGCAAAACGGAGACCAGATTTAGATTTCTGCTAAAATTTCGGGTTAAATGGGTCACTTTGGTGAGTTTCTAGGGTGGAAAAAAAGTTATAAGCTTGGTCACCTAATCGTCGATAAGTTGGCTGTCCAGCGTCAAAGCGTCGGTTTTTTAAAGATGATCTTTCAATTTAAAAAAAAAGTTACGGGAATTTCGCAAAACGGAGACCAGATTTAGATTTCTGCTAAAATTTCGGGTTAAATGGGTCACTTTGGTAAGTTTCTAAGGCTAAAAAAAAGTGATAGGCTTGGTCACCTAATCGTCGGTAAAGTGGCTGTCCAGCGTCGGTTTTTTTAAAGATGATCTTTCAATTTAAAAACAAAGTTACAGGAATTTCGCAAAACGGAGACCAGATTTAGATTTCTGCTAAAATTTCGGGTTAAAAGGGTCACTTTGGTAAGTTTCTAGGGTGGAAAAAAAAAAAAAAAAAAGTTATAAGCTTGGTCACCGAATCGTCGATAAGTTGGCTGTCCAGCGTCAAAGCGTCGGTTTTTTTAAAGATGATCTTTCAATTTAAAAAAAGTTACGGAATTTCGCAAAACGGAGACCAGATTTAGATTTCTGCTAAAATTTCGGGTTAAATGGGTCACTTTGGTAAGTTTCTAAGGCTAAAAAAACAGTGATAGGCTTGGTCACCTAATCGTCGGTAAAGTGGCTGTCCAGCGTCAAAAGCGTCAGTTTTTTTAAGATGATCTTTCAATTTAAAAAACAGTTACTGGAATTTCGCAAAACGGAGACCAGATTTAGATTTCTGCTAAAATTTCGGGTTAAATGGGTTACACTTTGGTAAGTTTCTAAGGCTAAAAAAAAGTGATTGGCTTGGTCACCTAATCGTCGGTAAAGTGGCTGTCCAGCGTCAAAGGTTTTTTAAAGATGATCTTTCAATTTAAAAAAAAAAAAGTTACAGGAATTTCGCAAAACGAAGACCAGATTTAGATTTCTGCTAAAATTTCGGGTTAAATGGGTCACTTTGGTAAGTTTCTAAGGCTAAAAAAAAAGTTATTGGCTTGGTCACCTAATCGTCGTTAAAGTGGCTGTCCAGCGTCAAAGCGTCAGTTTTTTTAAGATGATCTTTCAATTTAAAAAAAAGTTACAGGAATTTCGAAAACGGAGACCAGATTTAGATTTCTTCTAAAATTTCGGGTTAAAAGGGTCACTTTGGTAAGTTTCTAGGGTGGAAAAAAAAGTTATAAGCTTGGTCACCGAATCGTCGATAAGTTGGCTGTCCAGCGTCAAAGCGTCGGTTTTTTTAAAGATGATCTTTCAATTTAAAAAAAAGTTACGGGAATTTCGCAAAACGGAGACCAGATTTAGATTTCTGCTAAAATTTCGGGTTAAATGGGTCACTTTGGTAAGTTTCTAAGGCTAAAAAAAACAGTGATAGGCTTGGTCACCTAATCGTCGGTAAAGTGGCTGTCCAGCGTCAAAGCGTCAGTTTTTTTTAAGATGATCTTTCAATTTAAAAAACAGTTACTGGAATTTCGCAAAACGGAGACCAGATTTAGATTTCTGCTAAAATTTCGGGTTAAATGGGTTACTTTGGTAAGTTTCTAAGGCTAAAAAAAAAGTGATTGGCTTGGTCACCTAATCGTCGGTAAAGTGGCTGTCCAGCGTCGGTTTTTTTAAAGATGATCTTTCAATTTAAAAAAAAAAGTTACAGGAATTTCGCAAAACGAAGACCAGATTTAGATTTCTGCTAAAATTTCGGGTTAAATGGGTCACTTTGGTAAGTTTCTAAGGCTAAAAAGAAAAGTGATTGGCTTGGTCACCTAATCGTCGTTAAAGTGGCTGTCCAGCGTCAAAGCGTCAGTTTTTTTAAGATGATCTTTCAATTTAAAAAAAAAAGTTACAGGAATTTCGAAAAACGGAGACCAGATTTAGATTTCTTCTAAAATTTCGGGTTAAATGGGTCACTTTGGTAAGTTTCTAGGGTGGAAAAAAAAGTTATAAGCTTGGTCACCGAATCGTCGATAAGTTGGCTGTCCAGCGTCAAAGCGTCGGTTTTTTTAAAGATGATCTTTCAATTTAAAAAAAAAGTTACGGGAATTTCGCAAAACGGAGACCAGATTTAGATTTCTGCTAAAATTTCGGGTTAAATGGGTCACTTTGGTAAGTTTCTAAGGCTAAAAAAAACAGTGATAGGCTTGGTCACCTAATCGTCGGTAAAGTGGCTGTCCAGCGTCAAAGCGTCAGTTTTTTTAAGATGATCTTTCAATTTAAAAAACAGTTACTTGAATTTCGCAAAACGGAGACCAGATTTAGATTTCTGCTAAAATTTCGGGTTAAATGGGTTACTTTGGTAAGTTTCTAAGGCTAAAAAAAAACAGTGATTGGCTTGGTCACCTAATCGTCGGTAAAGTGGCTGTCCAGCGTCGGTTTTTTAAAGATGATCTTTCAATTTAAAAAAAAAGTTACAGGAATTTCGCAAAACGAAGACCAGATTTAGATTTCTGCTAAAATTTCGGGTTAAATGGGTCACTTTGGTAAGTTTCTAAGGCTAAAAAGAAAAGTGATTGGCTTGGTCACCTAATCGTCGGTAAAGTGGCTGTCCAGCGTCAAAGCGTCAGTTTTTTTTTTAAGATGATCTTTCAATTTAAAAAAAAGTTACAGGAATTTCGCAAAACGGAGACCAGATTTAGATTTCTGCTAAAATTTCGGGTTAAATGGGTCACTTTGGTAAGTTTCTAGGGTGGAAAAAAAAAGTTATAAGCTTGGTCACCGAATCGTCGATATGTTGGCTGTCCAGCGTCAAAGCGTCGGTTTTTTTAAATATGATCTTTCAATTTAAAAAAAAGTTACGGGAATTTCGCAAAACGGAGACCAGATTTAGATTTCTGCTAAAATTTCGGGTTAAATGGGTCACTTTGGTAAGTTTCTAAGGCTAAAAAAAACAGTGATAGGCTTGGTCACCTAATCGTCGGTAAAGTGGCTGTCCAGCGTCAAAGCGTCAGTTTTTTTTTAAGATGATCTTTCAATTTAAAAAAAGTTACTGGAATTTCGCAAAACGGAGACCAGATTAAGATTTCTGCTAAAATTTCGGGTTAAATGGGTCACTTTGGTAAGTTTCTAGGGTGGAAAAAAAAAGGTATAAGCTTGGTCACCGAATCGTCGATAAGTTGGCTGTCCAGCGCCAAAGCGTCGGTTTTTTTAAAGATTATCATTCAATTAAAAAAAAAAATTACAGGAATTTCGCAAAACGGAGACCAGATTTAGATTTCTGCTAAAATTTCGGGTTAAATGGGTCACTTTGGTAAGTTTCTAAGGCTAAAAAAAAAGTGATAGGCTTGGTCACCTAATCGTCGGTAAAGTGGCTGTCCAGCGTCAAAGCGTCAGTTTTTTTTAAGATGATCTTTCAATTTAAAAAAAAAAAGTTACAGGAATTTCGCAAAACGGAGACCAGATTTAGATTTCTGCTAAAATTTCGGGTTAAATGGGTCACTTTGGTAAGTTTCTAGGGTGGAAAAAAAAAGTTATAAGCTTGGTCACCGAATCGTCGATAAGTTGGCTGTCCAGCGTCAAAGCGTCGGTTTTTAAAGATGATCTTTCAATTTAAAAAAAAAGTTACGGGAATTTCGCAAAACGGAGACCAGATTTAGATTTCTGCTAAAATTTCGGGTTAAATGGGTCACTTTGGTAAGTTTCTAAGGCTAAAAAAAACAGTGATAGGCTTGGTCACCTAATCGTCGGTAAAGTGGCTGTCCAGCGTCAAAGCGTCAGTTTTTTTTTAAGATGATCTTTTAATTTAAAAAAAAAGTTACTGGAATTTCGCAAAACGGAGACCAGATTAAGATTTCTGCTAAAATTTCGGGTTAAATGGGTCACTTTGGTAAGTTTCTAGGGTGGAAAAAAAAAAAAAAAGGTATAAGCTTGGTCACCGAATCGTCGATAAGTTGGCTGTCCAGCGCCAAAGCGTCGGTTTTTTTAAAGATTATCATTCAATTAAAAAAAAAAAAAAAATTACAGGAATTTCGCAAAACGGAGACCAGATTTAGATTTCTGCTAAAATTTCGGGTTAAATGGGTCACTTTGGTAAGTTTCTAAGGCTAAAAAAAAAAGTGATAGGCTTGGTCACCTAATCGTCGGTAAAGTGGCTGTCCAGCGTCAAAGCGTCAGTTTTTTTAAGATGATCTTTCAATTTAAAAAAAAGTTACAGGAATTTCGCAAAACGGAGACCAGATTTAGATTTCTGCTAAAATTTCGGGTTAAATGGGTCACTTTGGTAAGTTTCTAGGGTGGAAAAAAAAAAAGTTATAAGCTTGGTCACCGAATCGTCGATAAGTTGGCTGTCCAGCGTCAAAGCGTCGGTTTTTTTAAAGATGATCTTTCAATTTAAAAAAAAGTTACGGAATTTCGCAAAACGGAGACCAGATTTAGATTTCTGCTAAAATTTCGGGTTAAATGGGTCACTTTGGTAAGTTTCTAAGGCTAAAAAAAGTGATAGGCTTGGTCACCTAATCGTCGGTAAAGTGGCTGTCCAGCGTCGGTTTTTTTAAAGATGATCTTTCAATTTAAAAAAAAAGTTACAGGAATTTCGCAAAACGAAGACCAGATTTAGATTTCTGCTAAAATTTCGGGTTAAATGGGTCACTTTGGTAAGTTTCTAAGGCTAAAAAGAAAAGTGATTGGCTTGGTCACCTAATCGTCGGTAAAGTGGCTGTCCAGCGTCAAAGCGTCAGTTTTTTTTAAGATGATCTTTCAATTTAAAAAAAAAGTTACAGGAATTTCGCAAAACGGAGACCAGATTTAGATTTCTGCTAAAATTTCGGGTTAAATGGGGCACTTTGGTAAGTTTCTAGGGGGGAAAAAAAAAAAGTTATAAGCTTGGTCACCGAATCGTCGATAAGTTGGCTGTCCAGCGTCAAAGCGTCGGTTTTTTTAAAGATGATCTTTCAATTTAAAAAAAGTTACGGAATTTCGCAAAACGGAGACCAGATTTAGATTTCTGCTAAAATTTCGGGTTAAATGGGTCACTTTGGTAAGTTTCTAAGGCTAAAAACAGTGATAGGCTTGGTCACCTAATCGTAGGTAAAGTGGCTGTCCAGCGTCGGTTTTTTTAAAGGTGATCTTTCAATTTAAAAAAAGTTACAGGAATTTCGCAAAACGAAGACCAGATTTAGATTTCTGCTAAAATTTCGGGTTAAATGGGTCACTTTGGTAAGTTTCTAAGGCTAAAAAGAAAAGTGATTGGCTTGGTCACCTAATCGTCGGTAAAGTGGCTGTCCAGCGTCAAAGCGTCAGTTTTTTTTTTAAGATGATCTTTCAATTTAAAAAACAAGTTACAGGAATTTCGCAAAACGGAGACCAGATTTAGATTTCTGCTAAAATTTCGGGTTAAATGGGTCACTTTGGTAAGTTTCTAGGGTGGAAAAAAAAGGTATAAGCTTGGTCACCGAATCGTCGATAAGTTGGCTGTCCAGCGTCAAAGCGTCGGTTTTTTTAAGATGATCTTTCAATTTAAAAAAAAGTTACAGGAATTTCGCCAAACGGAGACAAGATTTAGATTTCTGCTAAAATTTTGGGTTAAATGGGTCACTTTGGTAAGTTTCTAAGGCTAAAAACAGTGATAGGCTTGGTCACCTAATCGTCGGTAAAGTGGCTGTCCAGCGTCAAAGCGTCAGTTTTTTTTAAGATGATCTTTCAATTTAAAAAAAAAAGTTACAGGAATTTCGCAAAACGGAGACCAGCTTTAGATTTTGCTAAAATTTCGGGTTAAATGGGTCACTTTGGTAAGTTTCTAGGGTGGAAAAAAAAGGTATAAGCTTGGTCACCGAATCGTCGATAAGTTGGCTGTCCAGCGTCAAAGCGTCGGTTTTTTTAAGATGATCTTTCAATTTAAAAAAAAGTTACAGGAATTTCGCCAAACGGAGACAAGATTTAGATTTCTGCTAAAATTTTGGGTTAAATGGGTCACTTTGGTAAGTTTCTAAGGCTAAAAAAAACAGTGATAGGCTTGGTCACCTAATCGTCGGTAAAGTGGCTGTCCAGCGTCAAAGCCTCAGTTTTTTTTAAGATGATATTTCAATTTAAAAAAAGTTACTGGAATTTCGCAAAACGGAGACCAGATTTAGATTTCTGCTAAAATTTCGGGTTAAATGGGTCACTTTGGTAAGTTTCTAAGGCTAAAAAAACAGTGATAGGCTTGGTAACCTAATCGTCGGTAAAGTGGCTGTCCAGCGTCAAAGCCTCAGTTTTTTTTAAGATGATCTTTCAATTTAAAAAAGTTACTGGAATTTCGCAAAACGGAGACCAGATTAAGATTTCTGCTAAAATTTCGGGTTAAATGGGTCACTTTGGTAAGTTTCTAGGGTGGAAAAAAAAAAGGTATAAGCTTGGTCACCGAATCGTCGATAAGTTGGCTGTCCAGCGCCAAAGCGTCGGTTTTTTAAAGATTATCATTCAATTAAAAAAAAAAAATTACAGGAATTTCGCAAAACGGAGACCAGATTTAGATTTCTGCTAAAATTTCGGGTTAAATGGGTCACTTTGGTAAGTTTCTAAGGCTAAAAAAAAGTGATAGGCTTGGTCACCTAATCGTCGGTAAAGTGGCTGTCCAGCGTCAAAGCGTCAGTTTTTTTAAGATGATCTTTCAATTTAAAAAAAAAGTTACAGGAATTTCGCAAAACGGAGACCAGATTTAGATTTCTGCTAAAATTTCGGGTTAAATGGGTCACTTTGGTAAGTTTCTAGGGTGGAAAAAAGTTATAAGCTTGGTCACCGAATCGTCGATAAGTTGGCTGTCCAGCGTCAAAGCGTCGGTTTTTTTAAAGATGATCTTTCAATTTAAAAAAAAAAAAGTTACGGAATTTCGCAAAACGGAGACCAGATTTAGATTTCTGCTAAAATTTCGGGTTAAATGGGTCACTTTGGTAAGTTTCTAAGGCTAAAAAAAAAACAGTGATAGGCTTGGTCACCTAATCGTCGGTAAAGTGGCTGTCCAGCGTCGGTTTTTTTAAAGATGATCTTTCAATTTAAAAAAAAAAGTTACAGGAATTTCGCAAAACGAAGACCAGATTTAGATTTCTGCTAAAATTTCGGGTAAAATGGGTCACTTTGGTAAGTTTCTAAGGCTAAAAAGAAAAGTGATTGGCTTGGTCACCTAATCGTCGGTAAAGTGGCTGTCCAGCGTCAAAGCGGCAGTTTTTTTTAAGATGATCTTTCAATTTAAAAAAAAGTTACAGGAATTTCGCAAAACGGAGACCAGATTTAGATTTCTGCTAAAATTTCGGGTTAAATGGGTCACTTTGGTAAGTTTCTAGGGTGGAAAAAAAAAGTTATAAGCTTGGTCACCGAATCGTCGATAAGTTGGCTGTCCAGCGTCAAAGCGTCGGTTTTTTTAAAGATGATCTTTCAATTTAAAAAAAAAGTTACGGAATTTCGCAAAACGGAGACCAGATTTAGATTTCTGCTAAAATTTCGGGTTAAATGGGTCACTTTGGTAAGTTTCTAAGGCTAAAAAAAACAGTGATAGGCTTGGTCACCTAATCGTCGGTAAAGTGGCTGTCCAGCGTCGGTTTTTTTTAAAGATGATCTTTCAATTTAAAAAAAGTTACAGGAATTTCGCAAAACGAAGACCAGATTTAGATTTCTGCTAAAATTTCGGGTTAAATGGGTCACTTTGGTAAGTTTCTAAGGCTAAAAGAAAAGTGATTGGCTTGGTCACCTAATCGTCGGTAAAGTGGCTGTCCAGCGTCAAAGCGTCAGTTTTTTTAAGATGATCTTTCAATTTAAAAACAAGTTACAGGAATTTCGCAAAACGGAGACCAGATTTAGATTTCTGCTAAAATTTCGGGTTAAATGGGTCACTTTGGTAAGTTTCTAGGGTGGAAAAAAAAAAGGTATAAGCTTGGTCACCGAATCGTCGATAAGTTGGCTGTCCAGCGTCAAAGCGTCGGTTTTAAGATGATCTTTCAATTTAAAAAAAAGTTACAGGAATTTCGCCAAACGGAGACAAGATTTAGATTTCTGCTAAAATTTTGGGTTAAATGGGTCACTTTGGTAAGTTTCTAAGGCTAAAAAAAAGTGATAGGCTTGGTCACCTAATCGTCGGTAAAGTGGCTGTCCAGCGTCAAAGCGTCAGTTTTTTTTAAGATGATCTTTCAATTTAAAAAAAAGTTACAGGAATTTCGCAAAACGGAGACCAGCTTTAGATTTCTGCTAAAATTTCGGGTTAAATGGGTCACTTTGGTAAGTTTCTAGGGTGGAAAAAAAAAAGGTATAAGCTTGGTCACCGAATCGTCGATAAGTTGGCTGTCCAGCGTCAAAGCGTCGGTTTTTTTAAGATGATCTTTCAATTTAAAAAAGTTACAGGAATTTCGCCAAACGGAGACAAGATTTAGATTTCTGCTAGGGTTAAATGGGTCACTTTGGTAAGTTTCTAAGGCTAAAAAAACAGTGATAGGCTTGGTCACCTAATCGTCGGTAAAGTGGCTGTCCAGCGTCAAAGCCTCAGTTTTTTTTAAGATGATATTTCAATTTAAAAAAGTTACTGGAATTTCGCAAAACGGAGACCAGATTTAGATTTCTGCTAAAATTTCGGGTTAAATGGGTCACTTTGGTAAGTTTCTAAGGCTAAAAACAGTGATAGGCTTGGTAACCTAATCGTCGGTAAAGTGGCTGTCCAGCGTCAAAGCCTCAGTTTTTTTTAAGATGATATTTCAATTTAAAAAAAAAAAGTTACTGGAATTTCGCAAAACGGAGACCAGATTTAGATTTCTGCTAAAATTTCGGGTTAAATGGGTCACTTTGGTAAGTTTCTAGGGTGGAAAAAAAAAGTTATAAGCTTGCTCACCGAATCGTCGATAAGTTGGCTGTCCAGCGTCAAAGCGTCGGTTTTTTTAAAGATGATCTTTCAATTTAAAAAACAGTTACGGAATTTCGCAAAACGGAGACCAGATTTAGATTTCTGCTAAAATTTCGGGTTAAATGGGTCACTTTGGTAAATTTCTAAGGCTAAAAAAGTGATAGGCTTGGTCACCTAATCGTCGGTAAAGTGGCTGTCCAGCGTCGGTTTTTTAAAGATGATCTTTTAATTTAAAAACAAAGTTACAGGAATTTCGCAAAACGGAGACCAGATTTAGATTTCTGCTAAAATTTCGGGTTAAAAGGGTCACTTTGGTAAGTTTCTAGGGTGGAAAAAAAGTTATAAGCTTGGTCACCGAATCGTCGATAAGTTGGCTGTCCAGCGTCAAAGCGTCGGTTTTTTTAAAGATGATCTTTCAATTTAAAAAAAGTTACGGGAATTTCGCAAAACGGAGACCAGATTTAGATTTCTGCTAAAATTTCGGGTTAAATGGGTCACTTTGGTAAATTTCTAAGGCTAAAAAAAAAAGTGATAGGCTTGGTCACCTAATCGTCGGTAAAGTGGCTGTCCAGCGTCGGTTTTTTTAAAGATGATCTTTTAATTTAAAAACAAAGTTACAGGAATTTCGCAAAACGGAGACCAGATTTAGATTTCTGCTAAAATTTCGGGTTAAAAGGGTCACTTTGGTAAGTTTCTAGGGTGGAAAAAAAGTTATAAGCTTGGTCACCGAATCGTCGATAAGTTGGCTGTCCAGCGTCAAAGCGTCGGTTTTTTTAAAGATGATCTTTCAATTTAAAAAAGTTACGGGAATTTCGCAAAACGGAGACCAGATTTAGATTTCTGCTAAAAGTTCGGGTTAAATGGGTCACTTTGGTAAGTTTCTAAGGCTAAAAAAAACAGTGATAGGCTTGGTCACCTAATCGTCGGTAAAGTCGCTGTCCAGCGTCAAAGCGTCAGTTTTTTTTTAAGATGATCTTTCAATTTAAAAAACAGTTACTGAATTTCGCAAAACGGAGACCAGATTTAGATTTCTGCTAAAATTTCGGGTTAAATGGGTTACTTTGGTAAGTTTCTAAGGCTAAAAAAGTGATTGGCTTGGTCACCTAATCGTCGGTAAAGTGGCTGTCCAGCGTCGGTTTTTTTAAAGATGATCTTTCAATTTAAAAAAAAAAAAGTTACAGGAATTTCGCAAAACGAAGACCAGATTTAGATTTCTGCTAAAATTTCGGGTTAAATGGGTCACTTTGGTAAGTTTCTAAGGCTAAAAAGAAAAGTGATTGGCTTGGTCACCTAATCGTCGGTAAAGTGGCTGTCCAGCGTCAAAGCGTCAGTTTTTTTAAGATGATCTTTCAATTTAAAAAAAAAAAAGTTACAGGAATTTCGCAAAACGGAGACCAGATTTAGATTTCTGCTAAAATTTCGGGTTAAATGGGTCACTTTGGTAAGTTTCTAGGGTGGAAAAAAAAAGGTATAAGCTTGGTCACCGAATCGTCGATAAGTTGGCTGTCCATCGTCAAAGCGTCGGTTTTTTTAAAGATTATCATTCAATTTAAAAAAAAATTACAGGAATTTCGCAAAACGGAGACCAGATTTAGATTTCTGCTAAAATTTCGGGTTAAATGGGTCACTTTGGTAAGTTTCTAAGGCTAAAAAAGTGATAGGCTTGGTCACCTAATCGTCGGAAAAGTGGTTGTCCAGCGTCGGTTTTTTTAAAGATGATCTTTCAATTTAAAAACAAAGTTACAGGAATTTCGCAAAACGGAGACCAGATTTAGATTTCTGCTAAAATTTTGGGTTAAATGGGTCACTTTGGTAAGTTTCTAAGGCTAAAAAAACAGTGATAGGCTTGGTCACCTAATCGTCGGTAAAGTGGCTGTCCAGCGTCAAAGCCTCAGTTTTTTTAAGATGATATTTCAATTTAAAAAAGTTACTGGAATTTCGCAAAACGGAGACCAGATTTAGATTTCTGCTAAAAGTTTGGGTTAAATGGGTCACTTTGGTGAGTTTCTAGGGTGGAAAAAAGTTATAAGCTTGGTCACCTAATCGTCGATAAGTTGGCTGTCCAGCGTCAAAGCGTCGGTTTTTTTAAAGATGATCTTTCAATTTAAAAAACAAGTTACGGGAATTTCGCAAAACGGAGACCAGATTTAGATTTCTGCTAAAATTTCGGGTTAAATGGGTCACTTTGGTAAGTTTCTAAGGCTAAAAAAAGTGATAGGCTTGGTCACCTAATCGTCGGTAAAGTGGCTGTCCAGCGTCGGTTTTTTTAAAGATGATCTTTCAATTTAAAAACAAAGTTACAGGAATTTCGCAAAACGGAGACCAGATTTAGATTTCTGTAAAAATTTCGGGTTAAAAGGGTCACTTTGGTAAGTTTCTAGGGTGGAAAAAAAAAGTTATAAGCTTGGTCACCGAATCGTCGATAAGTTGGCTGTCCAGCGTCAAAGCGTCGGTTTTTAAAAATGATCTTTCAATTTAAAAAAAAGTTACGGGAATTTCGCAAAACGGAGACCAGATTTAGATTTCTGCTAAAATTTCGGGTTAAATGGGTCACTTTGGTAAGTTTCTAAGGCTAAAAAAGTGATTGGCTTGGTCACCTAATCGTCGGTAAAGTGGCTGTCCAGCGTCGGTTTTTTTAAAGATGATTTTTCAATTTTAAAAACAGTTACAGGAATTTCGCAAAACGAAGACCAGATTTAGATTTCTGCTAAAATTTCGGGTTAAATGGGTCACTTTGGTAAGTTTCTAAGGCTAAAAAGAAAAGTGATTGGCTTGGTCACCTAATCGTCGGTAAAGTGGCTGTCCAGCGTCAAAGCGTCAGTTTTTTTAAGATGATCTTTCAATTTAAAAAAGTTACAGGAATTTCGCAAAACGGAGACCAGATTTAGATTTCTGCTAAAATTTCGGGTTAAATGGGTCACTTTGGTAAGTTTCTAGGGTGGAAAAAAAGGTATAAGCTTGGTCACCGAATCGTCGATAAGTTGGGTGTCCAGCGTCAAAGCGTCGGTTTTTATAAGATGATCTTTCAATTTAAAAAAGTTACAGGAATTTCGCCAAACGGAGACAAGATTTAGATTTCTGCTAAAATTTTGGGTTAAATGGGTCACTTTGGTAAGTTTCTAAGGCTAAAAAAAAAGTGATAGGCTTGGTCACCTAATCGTCGGTAAAGTGGCTGTCCAGCGTCAAAGCGTCAGTTTTTTTAAGATGATCTTTCAATTTAAAAAAAAGTTACTGGAATTTCGCAAAACGTAGACCAGATTTAGATTTCTGCTAAAAGTTCGGGTTAAATGGGTCACTTTGGTGAGTTTCTAGGGTGGAAAAAAAAGTTATAAGCTTGGTCACCTAATCGTCGATAAGTTGGCTGTCCAGCGTCAAAGCGTCGGTTTTTTTAAAGATGATCTTTCAATTTAAAAAAAAGTTACGGAATTTCGCAAAACGGAGACCAGATTTAGATTTCTGCTAAAATTTCGGGTTAAATGGGTCACTTTGGTAAGTTTCTAAGGCTAAAAAAATGTGATAGGCTTGGTCACCTAATCGTCGGTAAAGTGGCTGTCCAGCGTCGGTTTTTTTAAAGATGATCTTTCAATTTAAAAACAAAGTTACAGGAATTTCGCAAAACGGAGACCAGATTTAGATTTCTGCTAAAATTTCGGGTTAAAAGGGTCACTTTGGTAAGTTTCTAGGGTGGAAAAAAAAAAGTTATAAGCTTGGTCACCGAATCGTCGATAAGTTGGCTGTCCAGCGTCAAAGCGTCGGTTTTTTTAAAGATGATCTTTCAATTTAAAAAAAAAGTTACGGGAATTTCGCAAAACGGAGACCAGATTTAGATTTCTGCTAAAATTTCGGGTTAAATGGGTCACTTTGGTAAGTTTCTAAGGCTAAAAAAAAACAGTGATAGGCTTGGTCACCTAATCGTCGGTAAAGTGGCTGTCCAGCGTCAAAGAGTAAGTTTTTTTTTAAGATGATCTTTCAATTTAAAAAACAGTTACTGGAATTTCGCAAAACGGAGACCAGATTTAGATTTCTGCTAAAATTTCGGGTTAAATGGGTTACTTTGGTAAGTTTCTAAGGCTAAAAAAAAAAGTGATTGGCTTGGTCACCTAATCGTCGGTAAAGTGGCTGTCCAGCGTCGGTTTTTTTAAAGATGATCTTTCAATTTAAAAAAAAAGTTACAGGAATTTCGCAAAACGAAGACCAGATTTAGATTTCTGCTAAAATTTCGGGTTAAATGGGTCACTTTGGTAAGTTTCTAAGGCTTAAAAAAAAAGTGATTGGCTCTGTCACATAATCGTCGGTAAAGTGGCTGTCCAGCGTCAAAGCGTCAGTTTTTTTAAGATGATCTTTCAATTTAAAAAAAAGTTACAGGAATTTCGCAAAACGGAGACCAGATTTAGATTTCTGCTAAAATTTCGGGTTAAATGGGTCACTTTGGTAAGTTTCTAGGGTGGAAAAAATAGGTATAAGCTTGGTCACCGAATCGTCGATAAGTTGGCTGTCCAGCGTCAAAGCGTCGGTTTTTTTTTTTTTTAGATGATCTTTCAATTTAAAAAAAAAAGTTACAGGAATTTCGCCAAACGGAGACAAGATTTAGATTTCTGCTAAAATTTTGGGTTAAATGGGTCACTTTGGTAAGTTTCTAAGGCTAAAAAAAACAGTGATAGGCTTGGTCACCTAATCGTCGGTAAAGTGGCTGTCCAGCGTCAAAGCGTCAGTTTTTTTAAGATGATCTTTCAATTTAAAAAAGTTACAGGAATTTCGCAAAACGGAGACCAGATTTAGATTTCTGCTAAAATTTCGGGTTAAATGGGTCACTTTGGTAAGTTTCTAGGGTGGAAAAAAAAAGGTATAAGCTTGGTCACCGAATCGTCGATAATTTGGCTGTCCAGCGTCAAAGCGTCGGTTTTTTTAAGATGATCTTTCAATTTAAAAAAAAGTTACAGGAATTTCGCCAAACGGAGACAAGATTTAGATTTCTGCTAAAATTTTGGGTTAAATGGGTCACTTTGGTAAGTTTCTAAGGCTAAAAAAAAAGTGATAGGCTTGGTCACCTAATCGTCGGTAAAGTGGCTGTCCAGCGTCAAAGCCTCAGTTTTTTTAAGATGATATTTCAATTTAAAAAAAGTTACTGGAATTTCGCAAAACGGAGACCAGATTTAGATTTCTGCTAAAATTTCGGGTTAAATGGGTCACTTTGGTAAGTTTCTACGGCTAAAAAAACAGTGATAGGCTTGGTCACCTAATCGTCGGTAAAGTGGCTGTCCAGCGTCAAAGCCTCAGTTTTTTTTAAGATGATATTTCAATTTAAAAAAGTTACTGGAATTTCGCAAAACGGAGACCAGATTTAGATTTCTGCTAAAATTTCGGGTTAAATGGGTCACTTTGGTAAGTTTCTAAGGCTAAAAAAAAACAGTGATAGGCTTGGTCACCTAATCGTCGGTAAAGTGGCTGTCCAGCGTCAAAGCCTCAGTTTTTTTAAGATGATATTTCAATTTAAAAAAAGTTACTGGAATTTCGCAAAACTGAGACCAGATTTAGATTTCTGCTAAAAGTTCGGGTTAAATGGGTCACTTTGGTAAGTTTCTAGGGTGGAAAAAAAAGTTATAAGCTTGCTCACCGAATCGTCGATAAGTTGGCTGTCCAGCGTCAAAGCGTCGGTTTTTTTAAAGATGATCTTTCAATTTAAAAAAAAGTTACGGAATTTCGCAAAACGGAGACCAGATTTAGATTTCTGCTAAAATTTCGGGTTAAATGGGTCACTTTGGTAAGTTTCTAAGGCTAAAAAAACAGTGATAGGCTTGGTCACCTAATCGTCGGTAAAGTGGCTGTCCAGCGTCAAAGCGTCAGTTTTTTTAAGATGATCTTTCAATTTAAAAAACAGTTACTGGAATTTCGCAAAACGGAGACCAGATTTAGATTTCTGCTAAAATTTCGGGTTAAATGGGTTACTTTGGTAAGTTTCTAAGGCTAAAAAAAAGTGATTGGCTTGGTCACCTAATCGTCGGTAAAGTGGCTGTCCAGCGTCAAAGCCTCAGTTTTTTTAAGATGATATTTCAATTTAAAAAAAAGTTACTGGAATTTCGCAAAACGTAGACCAGATTTAGATTTCTGCTAAAAGTTCGGGTTAAATGGGTCACTTTGGTAAGTTTCTAGGGTGGAAAAAAAAAAAGTTATAAGCTTGGTCACCGAATCGTCGATAAGTTGGCTGTCCAGCGTCAAAGCGTCGGTTTTTAAAAATGATCTTTCAATTTAAAAAAAAAAGTTACGGGAATTTCGCAAAACGGAGACCAGATTTAGATTTCTGCTAAAATTTCGGGTTAAATGGGTCACTTTGGTAAGTTTCTAAGGCTAAAAAAAAAAAGTGATTGGCTTGGTCACCTAATCGTCGGTAAAGTGGCTGTCCAGCGTCGGTTTTTAAAGATGATTTTCAATTTTAAAAAAGTTACAGGAATTTCGCAAAACGAAGATCAGATTTAGATTTCTGCTAAAATTTCGGGTTAAATGGGTCACTTTGGTAAGTTTCTAAGGCTAAAAAGAAAAGTGATTGGCTTGGTCACCTAATCGTCGGTAAAGTGGCTGTCCAGCGTCAAAGCGTCAGTTTTTTTAAGATGATCTTTCAATTTAAAAAAAAAAAAGTTACAGGAATTTCGCAAAACGTAGACCAGATTTAGATTTCTGCTAAAATTTCGGGTTAAATGGGTCACTTTGTTAAGTTTCTAGGGTGGAAAAAAAAAAAAAGGTATAAGCTTTTCACCGAATCGTCGATAAGTTGGGTGTCCAGCGTCAAAGCGTCGGTTTTTATAAGATGATCTTTCAATTTAAAAAAAAGTTACTGGAATTTCGCAAAACGTAGACCAGATTTAGATTTCTGCTAAAAGTTCGGGTTAAATGGGTCACTTTGGTGAGTTTCTAGGGTGGAAAAAAAAGTTATAAGCTTGGTCACCTAATCGTCGATAAGTTGGCTGTCCAGCGTCAAAGCGTCGGTTTTTTTAAAGATGATCTTTCAATTTAAAAAAAGTTACGGGAATTTCGCAAAACGGAGACCAGATTTAGATTTCTGCTAAAATTTCGGGTTAAATGGGTCACTTTGGTAAGTTTCTAAGGCTAAAAAAGTGATAGGCTTGGTCACCTAATCGTCGGTAAAGTGGCTGTCCAGCGTCGGTTTTTTTAAAGATGATCTTTCAATTTAAAAACAAAGTTACAGGAATTTCGCAAAACGGAGACCAGATTTAGATTTCTGCTAAAATTTCGGGTTAAAAGGGTCACTTTGGTAAGTTTCTAGGGTGGAAAAAAAAGTTATAAGCTTGGTCACCGAATCGTCGATAAGTTGGCTGTCCAGCGTCAAAGCGTCGGTTTTTTTAAAGATGATCTTTCAATTTAAAAAAAAGTTACGGGAATTTCGCAAAACGGAGACCAGATTTAGATTTATGCTAAAATTTCGGGTTAAATGGGTCACTTTGGTAAGTTTCTACGGCTAAAAAAGTTATATGCTTGGTCACCTAATCGTCGTTAATGTGGCTGTCCAGCGTCAAAGCGTCAGTTTTTTTTAAGATGATCTTTCAATTTAAAAAAAAGTTACTGGAATTTCGCAAAACGGAGACCAGATTTAGATTTCTGCTAAAATTTCGGGTTAAATGGGTTACTTTGTTAAGTTTCTAAGGCTAAAAAAAAAGTGATTGGCTTGGTCACCTAATCGTCGGTAAAGTGGCTGTCCAGCGTCGGTTTTTTTAAAGATGATCTTTCAATTTAAAAAAAAAAAAAAGTTACAGGAATTTCGCAAAACGAAGACCAGATTTAGATTTCTGCTAAAATTTCGGGTTAAATGGGTCACTTTGGTAAGTTTCTAAGGCTTAAAAGAAAAGTGATTGGCTTGGTCACCTAATCGTCGGTAAAGTGGCTGTCCAGCGTCAAAGCGTCAGTTTTTTTTTTTAAGATGATCTTTCAATTTAAAAAAAGTTACAGGAATTTCGCAAAACGGAGACCAGATTTAGATTTCTGCTAAAATTTCGGGTTAAAAGGGTCACTTTGGTAAGTTTCTAGGGTGGAAAAAAAAAGTTATAAGCTTGGTCACCGAATCGTCGATAAGTTGGCTGTCCAGCGTCAAAGCGTCGGTTTTTTTAAAGATGATCTTTCAATTTAAAAAAAAGTTACGGGAATTTCGCAAAACGGAGACCAGATTTAGATTTCTGCTAAAATTTCGGGTTAAATGGGTCACTTTGGTAAGTTTCTAAGGCTAAAAAAAACAGTGATAGGCTTGGTCACCTAATCGTCGGTAAAGTGGCTGTCCAGCGTCAAAGCGTCAGTTTTTTTAAGATGATCTTTCAATTTAAAAAACAGTTACTGGAATTTCGCAAAACGGAGACCAGATTTAGATTTCTGCTAAAATTTCGGGTTAAATGGGTTACTTTGTTAAGTTTCTAAGGCTAAAAAAAAAAAAAGTGATTGGCTTGGTCACCTAATCGTCGGTAAAGTGGCTGTCCAGCGTCGGTTTTTTTTTAAAGATGATCTTTCAATTTAAAAAAAAGTTACAGGAATTTCGCAAAACGAAGACCAGATTTAGATTTCTGCTAAAATTTCGGGTTAAATGGGTCACTTTGGTAAGTTTCTAGGGTGGAAAAAAAAAAAAGGTATAAGCTTGGTCACCGAATCGTCGATAAGTTGGCTGTCCAGCGTCAAAGCGTCGGTTTTTTAAGATGATCTTTCAATTTAAAAAAGTTACAGGAATTTCGCCAAACGGAGACAAGATTTAGATTTCTGCTAAAATTTTGGGTTAAATGGGTCACTTTGGTAAGTTTCTAAGGCTAAAAAAAACAGTGATAGGCTTGGTCACCTAATCGTCGGTAAAGTGGCTGTCCAGCGTCAAAGCGTCAGTTTTTTTAAGATGATCTTTCAATTTAAAAAAAAGTTACAGGAATTTCGCAAAACGGAGACCAGATTTAGATTTCTGCTAAAATTTCGGGTTAAATGGGTCACTTTGGTAAGTTTCTAGGGTGGAAAAAAAAGGTATAAGCTTGGTCACCGAATCGTCGATAAGTTGGCTGTCCAGCGTCAAAGCGTCGGTTTTTTTAAGATGATCTTTCAATTTAAAAAAAAAAGTTACAGGAATTTCGCCAAACGGAGACAAGATTTAGATTTCTGCTAAAATTTTGGGTTAAATGGGTCACTTTGGTAAGTTTCTAAGGCTAAAAAAAAGTGATAGGCTTGGTCACCTAATCGTCGGTAAAGTGGCTGTCCAGCGTCAAAGCCTCAGTTTTTTTTTAAGATGATATTTCAATTTAAAAAAAAGTTACTGGAATTTCGCAAAACGGAGACCAGATTTAGATTTCTGCTAAAATTTCGGGTTAAATGGGTCACTTTGGTAAGTTTCTAAGGCTAAAAAAAACAGTGATAGGCTTGGTCACCTAATCGTCGGTAAAGTGGCTGTCCAGCGTCAAAGCCTCAGTTTTTTTTAGATGATATTTCAATTTAAAAAAAAAGTTACTGGAATTTCGCAAAACGGAGACCAGATTTAGATTTCTGCTAAAATTTCGGGTTAAATGGGTCACTTTGGTAAGTTTCTAAGGCTAAAAAAAACAGTGATAGGCTTGGTCACCTAATCGTCGGTAAAGTGGCTGTCCAGCGTCAAAGCCTCAGTTTTTTTAAGATGATATTTCAATTTAAAAAAAGTTACTGGAATTTCGCAAAACGGAGACCAGATTTAGATTTCTGCTAAAAGTTCGGGTTAAATGGGTCACTTTGGTAAGTTTCTAGGGTGGAAAAAAAAAAGTTATAAGCTTGCTCACCGAATCGTCGATAAGTTGGCGGTCCAGCGTCAAAGCGTTGGTTTTTTTAAAGATGATCTTTCAATTTAAAAAAAAAAAATTACAGGAATTTCGCAAAACGGAGACCAGATTTAGATTTCTGCTAAAATTTCGGGTTAAATGGGTCACTTTGGTAAGTTTCTAAGGCTAAAAAAGTGATAGGCTTGGTCACCTAATCGTCGGTAAAGTGGTTGTCCAGCGTCGGTTTTTTAAAGATGATCTTTCAATTTAAAAACAAAGTTACAGGAATTTCGCTAAACGGAGACCAGATTTAGATTTCTGCTAAAATTTTGGGTTAAATGGGACACTTTGGTAAGTTTCTAAGGCTAAAAAAAAACAGTGATAGGCTTGGTCACCTAATCGTCGGTAAAGTGGCTGTCCAGCGTCAAAGCCTCAGTTTTTTTAAGATGATATTTCAATTTAAAAAAGTTACTGGAATTTCGCAAAACGGAGACCAGATTTAGATTTCTGCTAAAAGTTCGGGTTAAATGGGTCACTTTGGTGAGTTTCTAGGGTGGAAAAAAAAGTTATAAGCTTGGTCACCTAATCGTCGATAAGTTGGCTGTCCAGCGTCAAAGCGTCGGTTTTTTAAAGATTATCTTTCAATTTAAAAAAAAAAGTTACGGAATTTCGCAAAACGGAGACCAGATTTAGATTTCTGCTAAAATTTCGGGTTAAATGGGTCACTTTGGTAAGTTTCTAAGGCTAAAAAAAAGTGATAGGCTTGGTCACCTAATCGTCGGTAAAATGGCTGTCCAGCGTCGGTTTTTTTAAAGATGATCTTTCAATTTAAAAACAAAGTTACAGGAATTTCGCAAAACGGAGACCAGATTTAGATTTCTGCTAAAATTTCGGGTTAAAAGGGTCACTTTGGTAAGTTTCTAGGGTGGAAAAAAAAAAGTTATAAGCTTGGTCACCGAATCGTCGATAAGTTGGCTGTCCAGCGTCAAAGCGTCGGTTTTTTAAAAATGATCTTTCAATTTAAAAAAAAAGTTACGGGAATTTCGCAAAACGGAGACCAGATTTAGATTTCTGCTAAAATTTCGGGTTAAATGGGTCACTTTGGTAAGTTTCTAAGGCTTAAAAAAAGTGATTGGCTTGGTCACATAATCGTTGGTAAAGTGGCTGTCCAGCGTCGGTTTTTTAAAGATGATTTTTCAATTTTTAAAAAAAAGTTACAAGGCTAATTTCGAAAAACGAAGACCAGATTTAGATTTCTGCTAAAATTTCGGGTTAAATGGGTCACTTTGGTAAGTTTCTAAGGCTAAAAAGAAAAGTGATTGGCTTGGTCACATAATCGTCGGTAAAGTGGCTGTCCAGCGTCAAAGCGTCAGTTTTTTTAAGATGATCTTTCAATTTAAAAAAAAAAAAAAAAGTTACAGGAATTTCGCAAAACGGAGACCAGATTTAGATTTCTGCTAAAATTTCGGGTTAAATGGGTCACTTTGGTAAGTTTCTAGGGTGGAAAAAAGGTATAAGCTTGGTCACCGAATCGTCGATAAGTTGGGTGTCCAGCGTCAAAGCGTCGGTTTTTATAAGATGATCTTTCAATTTAAAAAAAGTTACAGGAATTTCGCCAAACGGAGACAAGATTTAGATTTCTGCTAAAATTTTTGGGTTAAATGGGTCACTTTGGTAAGTTTCTAAGGCTAAAAAAAGTGATAGGCTTGGTCACCTAATCGTCGGTAAAGTGGCTGTCCAGCGTCAAAGCGTCAGTTTTTTTTAAGATGATCTTTCAATTTAAAAAAAAAGTTACTGGAATTTCGCAAAACGTAGACCAGATTTAGATTTCTGCTAAAAGTTCGGGTTAAATGGGTCACTTTGGTGAGTTTCTAGGGTGGAAAAAAAAAAAGTTATACGCTTGGTCACCTAATCGTCGGTAAGTTGGCTGTCCAGCGTCAAAGCGTCGGTTTTTTTAAAGATGATCTTTCAATTTAAAAAAAAAGTTACGGGAATTTCGCAAAACGGAGACCAGATTTAGATTTCTGCTAAAATTTCGGGTTAAATGGGTCACTTTGGTAAGTTTCTAAGGCTAAAAAAGTGATAGGCTTGGTCACCTAATCGTCGGTAAAGTGGCTGTCCAGCGTCGGTTTTTTTTTTTTAAGATGATCTTTCAATTTAAAAACAAAGTTACAGGAATTTCGCAAAACGGCGACCAGATTTAGATTTCTGCTAAAATTTCGGGTTAAAAGGGTCACTTTGGTAAGTTTCTAGGGTGGAAAAAAAAAAGTTATAAGCTTGGTCACCGAATCGTCGATAAGTTGGCTGTCCAGCGTCAAAGCGTCGGTTTTTTTAAAGATGATCTTTCAATTTAAAAAAAAGTTACGGGAATTTCGCAAAACGGAGACCAGATTTAGATTTCTGCTAAAATTTCGGGTTAAATGGGTCACTTTGGTAAGTTTCTAAGGCTAAAAAAAAAAGTTATAGGCTTGGTCACCTAATCGTCGGTAAAGTGGCTGTCCAGCGTCAAAGCGTCAGTTTTTTTTTTTTAAGATGATCTTTCAATTTAAAAACAGTTACTGGAATTTCGCAAAACGGAGACCAGATTTAGATTTCTGGTAAAATTTCGGGTTAAATGGGTCACTTTGGTAAGTTTCTAAGGCTAAAATAAAAGTGATTGGCTTGGTCACCGAATCGTCGGTAAAGTGGCTGTCCAGCGTCGGTTTTTAAAGATGATCTTTCAATTTAAAAAAAAGTTACAGGAATTTTGCAAAACGAAGACCAGATTTAGATTTCTGCTAAAATTTCGGGTTAAATGGGTCACTTTGGTAAGTTTCTAAGGCTTAAAAGAAAAGTGATTGGCTTGGTCACCTAATCGTCGGTAAAGTGGCTGTCCAGCGTCAAAGCGTCAGTTTTTTTTAAGATGATCTTTCAATTTAAAAAAAAAAATTACAGGAATTTCGCAAAACGGAGACCAGATTTAGATTTCTGCTAAAATTTCGGGTTAAAAGGGTCACTTTGGTAAGTTTCTAGGGTGGAAAAAAAAAAAAACTTATAAGCTTGGTCACCGAATCGTCGATAAGTTGGCTGTCCAGCGTCAAAGCGTCAGTTTTTTTAAGATGATCTTTCAATTTAAAAAACAGTTACTGGAATTTCGCAAAACGGAGACCAGATTTAGATTTCTGCTAAAATTTCGGGTTAAATGGGTTACTTTGGTAAGTTTCTAAGGCTAAAAAAAAAGTGATTGGCTTGGTCACCTAATCGTCGGTAAAGTGGCTGTCCAGCGTCGGTTTTTTTTAAAGATGATCTTTCAATTTAAAAAAAGTTACAGGAATTTCGCAAAACGAAGACCAGATTTAGATTTCTGCTAAAATTTCGGGTTAAATGGGTCACTTTGGTAAGTTTCTAAGGCTAAAAAAGAAAAGTGATTGGCTTGGTCACCTAATCGTCGGTAAAGTGGCTGTCCAGCGTCAAAGCGTCAGTTTTTTTTAAGATGATCTTTCAATTTAAAAAAAAAGTTACAGGAATTTCGCAAAACGGAGACCAGATTTAGATTTCTGCTAAAATTTCGGGTTAAAAGGGTCACTTTGGT
>BMAU01003305.1:0-85250 GCA_019973935.1 Trichonephila clavipes | reverse complement strand
CCCGTTGGTATGGTGTGGTAGTTAGGAGAGGTGGATGCCAGCTCAGGTGTCGTCCACGTCACTGACCATGGTTCAAAATTACGTGGTCCCGTCGCCAAAAGCCCCTCGTGTAGCTGAACAGTGCGACGTTAATGTTCAAATCAATCAATCAATCTGAAATAATTTAACACAAAGACACATACCTCTCAAATTTATAATTCAACTTTTTTTTTTCTAATATTTTTAACAGAGTATAAATTATTATTTTCAATTTCAATAAAAGCTGAAGCTGTGTATGAATGCTTGAGTATTTTTATTAATGTCGCATTAATGTAATAGAAGGTTATTGGCAAGGAACCTTGTAATTGTGAACCAATATTTATTGAAGAGGATGAAATCTGAGTTGATACCTATCTCTACTAAATTCCCTAGCACGCCAATGGGAGAAATATGAGCTTTGATAGATTTAACGTGCATCAGCTCCTTTACACAATGAGTCTTCAGTGGCATCAGGACTCGAACTCATGTCTCACGGGTCACAAGTTCGGAACCATGAAGACTAGACTGTTGCAGCTGCGCAAAAGACAAAAAGAAGTATAAAATTCAGAGTACTAATTCAGAACACAAAGATTACTACTGTGTTACTATCTGAATTCTCTATGGTTTGTTAATATGTCACAAAGAAATTTGTAAATCATATCATTAAAATAAAACATACATCTTATACGTCCCAAAGTTTCCAAGAACAACCTGTAAGCTCGTAACAATTCGGTAATGAACCCCACACGTACACAATTACTTTATACATTAATTATCTCTAGAAATACAATAATATTGTGACGTCGTGAGAAGGTAGCGTAAAAACCCACTCACAGCAAGTTGTGGGAGTAAAAAAAATACTTTTAATTTTTTTCTCCAACAGGGTAATTAAATTAAAATATGTATTTAATTTTATCTGTGTCTAGCCAGTATGGTAACCCCCTTTTCGACATCGATTTCTCCACAGCTTGTCTCGGTACAGTTCGCAAGGCGTTTTTTTTTCATTCTCGTCAGGGACTTCTGGTCAGCATCACGGTCCAAAACTCCAAGATTACCCTTTCTCCGCTTTCCAAAAAACACTCTCCTTTTTTCGATCTTTTTCTTTTTCTCTTTTTTCTTTCTCCTCCCTTCTTTTCGGTTTCACTAGACCTTTTAAAACATCAGGGACAGCACATTTCTCACTCCTCATGCTTTCTCATTGGTGAGCCCATATGAGTCGATCCTTGATCATCAACTCCTTAAAGCAAAAGCGATCTCGTCCACAATATATACTATTGTATATATTGTGGATTATTGTATTTTCAGTCTCACTGGCACCAAAGTCCAGACTCTAAATAAAGATAATGAACCCCAGTTGCACGTGCACCAAAACTCAGTCTAGTATTGTCCTGAAAGAGTGAAACTCGTTTCGAAACGGGGACGTCACAATATTCCTTAATATTGAACAGGATATTCCTGGTATGGGCAAATTAAATTTTATCAACTCAAAAGTTTGTGCTGGGTGTTATATGAATCATAGCAATGTAAAATTTGGACATCAGACACTTCAAAGCTTGCACGTGCAATTTATTTTAAAAAGTACAAAGAGTCACTTATAGGGGACTCTGAACCACAATTAAACACCACTTTACAGATATTCTCTATATGCCAGCAAACCTGCACCACCTTTTCCAAGAGTGAAAATGTATATTCAACCATGAAACGCACTGCATTAATTTCACGTACGTGCCTGAAAATGCCATCTTTCAGATGTTTCAAGGATTCCTCTTGGTGGACTTAATTCGTTAATAATGCCCATGTGTAATTTTAGGACTACAGCAACATCATCTGGGACGTCTTAAAACTTCTTGAGGCCCTGAGCAAAGTAAGACTTTTTCTGCTACCCTTTTAAATAAACGGTATATAGCATATTTTGTCAACGTGTAGTAACTGTAACCCGTAACAAATAATTGTGGGTAATACACAATCTCACAAATCTAGGCTCTAACTGGTAAACCTATTGGCTCCTGGCGAATAAATGAGTAATGATAATTTATTGTGATATATCTAAGCCTAGACACATACGGACATAAAGCATGGCATAATAATTCAATCTTCCCATTGTTTCCAGTTGTCATATAGCTAGAAATCCCCCATTTACGAAAAACAGGTCAGGGAAATAACATTTGATAAATAAAATTATTCGGATCATGATCTTTTTGAAGCCGAGTTGAGAACGAGACGAGGACCTACTGGTCCCTGCCTTGAAACGTCCCTGAACATCCTCATCTCCAGGTCACATTTTTTTCTATAACTGCACCTTCCCAGATGGTGTTCAATTAGTGTTACTGCAAACTTTCACCGACGCTTTGGTGATCAGCCATCGTTTTCTAACAGCTTCACCTCCTTGCTCTTTTGATCTCACGCCGTGCTATTTCTGGTCGTGCGACTTCTGATCATTTACCAAATTTCATATTATTATGACCCATACAACCCACTTAATTGCCATCTAAGGAGAGGAAATTTAATTTAGACCTCTCAATATGTATTCACTTACTTATCTACGTAGTATAAACGCTGATTATATAGTTCTGAAACTTAATCATACATCACATAATCAGTTCCTACACTCATTTCGGAATCAACGACTTTACACATGTGTTGACACTCATGCCTTAATTTTCACTTGGGGTTCTAAATACAGACGATTCCCAGACTATCCCTATTAATTCAGTTATCTGTTGACTGGCTATCTTAGGGTAAATACGATAGCATTCTCCCTAATTTAAAGATTCACCGATGTTTCCCCAAATATGCGAATTAAATTTAAGATGACAGAAAGAATTTATCCCCTGCTTTTGAAACAGCTGATTTCGAGCTGAGATCCACACAATTTTATATAGTCATCGATTATCATTAACTCTAAATGTCGTACCATCTTAATACACTTAATACACTCATGGACAAAAAAATTAGCTCACCAAGAAATAATTGTGGTATCTTAACGAAACTTGGCATGAAAGTACATGTCGGGGAGATATGCAAATGGTTAGAAATGCAGCATGATTGCACATTACGTATAGCCAGTACAGGGCGTTTAACAGCGTTCTCTTTGTAATATAAAAATAGGTAACCAAAGCTTGTTTGAGTGTGCTGAATCGTTTACAAAGCAAGAGCTGAGGTATACATTCCATTACGCCGTTTTCGAAGACAATATGAGCAGCTACCACAGTTTGAGAGGGGAGAATCATCAGCATGAGGGAAGCTGGGTGGTAAGCTAGGCAAGTAGCTCGTCAATTAGGCACCTCTGATTGTGTTGTGAGGAGATGTTAGAACCAATGTATCCGGGAGATTTCATTTACACGAAGACTAGGCTCAGGATGCCCTCGACAGACCAATCGTCGAGAGGACCACCACATCGTAAGAAATGCACGCGTACAGTCAACTGCTTCATCGACCGCCAACCAGGCACAGGTAGCGCCTTCATTAGGAGCCCCTGTGTCTTCTCAAACCATGCGAAATCGTCTGGCTGTAGGACATTTGGGATCGCGGGGCCCATTACGTGTGCTGCCCTTGACTCTCACCATCGTTTGGGTGGTGCCGCACACGAGGAAATTGGACTGCAGCAGAATGGAACCATGTCGTCTTTAGCGACGAATCTAGATTCAATCTTAGCAATGATGACAATCGGGTTCGTGTGTGGAGACCCCGTGGTGAACGCTTCAATCCTGATTTTGTTTTGCAGCGGCACACCACTCCCACGGCTGATGTGATGGTATGGGGTGTAATTGCCTACAATACACGTTCACCCCTAGTATTGATCCGTGCACCATGACAGCCAGTGGAATGTCCATGACATCCTGCAAACACATGCGTTGCCACTCATGCAACGGCTTACCGGGCCATTTTTTCAACAAGACAATGCTCGGCCTCACACTGCAAGGGTGTCACAAGACTGTCTCCGTACTGTTACTACCCTTCCTTGGCCTGCCCGATCCACAGATTTGTCTCCAATCGAACATATCTTGGATCATTTGGGACGGCGAGTTGGGCATCCCATGTGTTTGAACGAGCTAGTAGCAAGGTTACTGCAAATATGGAACGAAATGTCTGATGACATCATATTGCACTTTTGTATCTCTCAATGTCCGATCGTATCGCATCGTGCATTCGCGCTAGAGGAGGTTCAACAGGGTACTAAATCCTTCGTTCTTTTGCCTTTTCTCTGAAATAAATTATCCTTTTTCTTTCATTTTCTAATCATTTACTTATATCAAAGTAGTCATTACGTATGTAAAATTTCTCTTTGAAGCGCTAATTTTTTTGTACAAGAGTGCAGTATGTGGCTAAAGATTCTCACAACTATTCGAACATACCAAACGTTGTAGTTGAAAATAAAGGTGTATAAATTTTAAATTGGAATACGCAGAGCATAATCAGTGTTGGATTATTAATTTATTGAACTGTACTCGAAATTATTATTTAAATCCAAATTTTATTAATACGACTTCCGATATGAAGTCTTTTGAACGGTCTGAAATATTTTTACAAAGCATTAGAGTTGATACAAAACACATTGCTGCGGCAACAATATGCGTTGCCATTATTTGTTTACAATTCTAAAATTCGCCAAGATGTGGCGCCAGCATGCCAAAGTTTACATAGGCATTAACAATCGGTATTAATTCAAATAAATTCATTTTTTTTTCAAGATCTTGACTCCTTGTTTATATAATTGGGATCAATTTATTTAGTGAATTGTTCTATTTGAAATATTTGTATAACTAATATTTTTTAAGAAGATATTTTATTAAAATGCTTAATCTTTGCAATACTATTATGTTTGCTATGAGTAAATATTAGTATGTAACTCTTTATTTTCGTTTGTTTAGATGTAAATAAATAAAAAAAATCATACGAAAAAGTTTTTACATTTGAAAAAAATTTTAAGTCATTTCCCTATTTAGGTGAACAAAAAAATTATTCGATTATTTACTTTTATTAAATAACTACAATTAATCTAAAATGTTGTTAGGAGTAGAAGGCGCTTGAATGCCTCTACCCCCTGACATGTAACCCCACTGGCTTCGGAAGGAGGCGAAGAGGAGCGACTCCGGCAGAGCAGAGAGAGAGTGCAAAACGTGAACCACGACCAAGGAGGTCTTTCTTTTCGATTTAGGCAACGACGCGTGCTAAATGTTTTACTTTAATTATTGCTATCCCGATTTTCTTTATTCTTTTTTTTTAAAAATTAAACAGTTTTATCTGTTAATTATTAGTAATATCTAACACCCAGCAACATCAACATAACATGTATATAAAGGTGTTTTTTTTTCAGGTATAGAAGTTTAAGTTGGCATTACTTTCCAAGATGGTGACCGATTTAACAGCTGTCAACGTGATTCATTCTCAGTTTGGTTTGGCAATTCATCAAAACGATCATCAAGCAAGGCGTAGATTCGTCGAATGGGCCCAAAACGAGATTGCCGTTGTCCCGATTTTCATAAGTGAATTTTGTTTAGCGATGAAGCGCACTTCTGATTGAATGGCTACGTCAACAAACAAAACTGCCGCATTTTTAGTGAAGCTAATCCACAAGTATATGTCGAAACACCGTTACATCCAGAAAAATTCACTGTTTGGTGCGCTGGCTGGTGGAATCCTTCTTCAAAAACGATGAAGGCCACAACGTTACAGTCAATGGTGATCGGTATAGAGCCATGATTACTAACTTTTTATTTTCGTTCCTGAATTGAACAATTATGATGTCATAGGAGCTGTGGTTCCAACAAGACGGCGCAACATGTCACACAGCTCGTGCCACAATCGATTTATTGAAAGACACGTTTGGTGACCGCCTAATTTCACGTTTTGGACCTGTGAATTGGCCTCCAAGATCTTGTGATTTAACACCGCTGGACTATTTTCTGTGGGGCTATGTAAAAGTCATTGGTCTGGGATAAGCCACAAACGGACCATTTGGAAGACAACATTCGCCGTGTTATTGCCGATATACGGCCACAAATGTTGGAAAAAGTCATCGAAAATTGGACGTCCAGATTGGACTACATCCGAGGTCAGCCGTGGCAGTCATATGCCAAAAATCATATTTAAAATGTAATTCCATAAGATTTCTTTCGAATAAAAAATTCATTTCAATCGAATAATACATCGTGGTTTATTGTTAATTTAAAGTTCTGTACCTCTAAAAAAACACCCATTATATACATATGACAAAATCACAATATTAAGTAGGAATTTATTTTTATTAATTATCATTAAGTATCGTATTGTCATCTAAAAAACAATCGTGTATATAAAATTTCAATTCAACTGAATGCTTTAAAATGTGAGAAAAACAATCTTTTTAAAGATTTCACCCAAGTCGCTAAAAATAAAGCCAACGTGACTATACCTGTACTTCTTTAAATAATTAATTTCAGTCAATTAATTTTAATTAATTATAATTAAATTAACGTATTGTCACCCAAACCAATCATGTCTATAAAATTTCAGCTCAAATGAGTACTTTAAAATGTGAGAAAAAACTTTTACAGTTTTGACACAAGTCACCAAAAGGGTCGCTAATCGCCAAAAATGATTATATTTGTAATTCTTAGAATAATTAGTTTTAATCAATTAATATTTATTAATTATAGTTAAATTACCGTACTAACATCCCAAATAATCGTGTACATAAAATTTCAGCTCAATGGGAGTGCTTTAAAATGTATTTTATTAATTACTGAAAATTTGAACAAGATACATATAGGGAGATTGTGAACTAATAGTAGGAATTGAAGAATGCATAACAGTGTGTAGTTTTTTGAATCAATACGTAATTTTGTCCCGCATTTGTTTTCAATTTTCATAAAATACTTTAGCATTGCATAAAATTGCACTTACTGAATAACATAAAACAGAAAAGATTACACAGCAATATATTATTACACGACACAACAAATAAAAATAGTTAATAAGACTAAGAATACATTCCACGAATGTTTTATCATAGGAGCCAATTGATTTGATAATTCTTTTTCCTACGCGTTCCGGTTTTACATAATTGTGAAAGTATATGTTTTTATTTAGATATTCTTTTTAAAAATGCCTATAAAATAATTAAATTCGACAGTCGACCAGTTTTAAAATACGGAAAAATGTTTCCCTTAGCCGTAAAAGATTTTAAAGGCTTAGAATGTTTATAAATTTTGGTATTGAAAAGGTAAAGAAAGAAGAAAAAGAAAGTTTCAGAAATTTAGACACACACACAACAAAAAGTCGGACCCCGATTTAACGAATTCATTAGGGGATCGAACATTTTCTTCGTTAATTCCAGGTTGTTCGTTATATCAGTTCAAACAAAATACAAATTTTTTTTTGCGTTTATCTTTTGTAAAATCTATATAAGCAACTACACAAAATTATCCATATTAAGAAATTACACACTTCTTATTCAGCAGATATAAGTACTATTAGTGAATTATTACACGCAACAGTTAATTGGAAATTTTAAAATACTGACTATAATATAGATGTTTGAAATTTTTTTGATTCCTGAAGCGAAAGAGTTCTTTTTTGTTTCTATGCAGAGAAGAAAAAGGAAGATACTGCTTCTTTTACATCATATTCCATAAGAGTTTGTTATGTTTTCACAACCAATGTAAAACATTAGAATATGTAACAGTTTTGACAGGAGTTTTCATTATCTATACTTCTTCATTAGAATCGCTGTTCATTGGCTCCGACAAATCAACAATTTTTTCAACTTCTGTTGCTCAGATTGGCAATTCGTCATTCAATGAATCTTAATCCTAAAAATCTTGAGATATTCCTGCGTTTTGGATTGGGATGAGATAAGAAAATAATTTCAAGTGCTATTCAAGACTCACACGATAGGTTACACTCATAACTCATCATGAACTGTTAAATCTAATAATGATCTTCACCACATTTACCATTATAATTTCTCGGGGTCTGTTCCAGACAAACAAGATGTGTCATTTAAAAAGTAATGCAAATTTTTCTCATACAAACTAAAAAGAAATTTCAGCTGCTGAAATAATACGTTACTTTTATCTGTAATATTCGTTAAAAAGGGGTTTTACCTTCATTTTAATCACGGAAAAAGACAAATTTGTTAATTTACGAACATCGTTAAATAGTTGTTCGTTAAATTGAGTTCCGATTGTATTTTAAAAATTAATATATATTTGAAGAAAGTTATTTTCTGAAAAATTTTTCTGTACTAAAATTTGTAATTAATATTTTCCCCTTACGTATCATTATATTAAAAATTAAATTTTTGGTGATATTTTTATTAACTGATTTCATAATTTTATATGTATGCGTTTTTCAGATTAGACACAAAGATTTGTTGTGCCTTAACTTATCGAGGCCAGGATACCATAAAAATAACATCTAGCACTATACTTAAAGCTATTTAAAAAGGGGGAAATATAACACTATTCTAATATTCTTACAAAATTATGTTCGCCATTATTTGCTTCGTCATTTAATGTTTTCGAATTCCCATTTCTGTATCAATTTATTGAGATGGAACACAGAATATACCTGAACAGCATCTCACTTCCTTAATGTGTCAGGTTTATGAAGTGAAGAATTAATATTAACATTTTAAGTCAATTTTCACTTGGATTGAGAAAAATCGAAATCCTGAGTCTAAAACATATTAGTCCACGTATATAAATAAAACTTAGATTATCATTTTAAATAGATAGCAATAGAAATAAATTAAATGGAATTATTTATCTGAATGCAGATAATGTAAAATGACATAAAAATCTCCCATTGTCTTCCTACAACGTTTTCCAAACACAAAACTTATCTAACATATACTTTATCAGATATTATATAAGAATTGTGTATATTTATCACTGCAATCTATCTATGACATGTCATAAATCAATATTTGTAACTCTACATGAAATATTTAACAGCATTTCTCCTAAGAAAAGTCTTGGTAGCCAGTGGCAAGCTCATGACTGACTTTATTTATGTCATTGAATTGAGTTCTGATGCCACTAAAAGACCTGAAGATATTCATTAAAGTCAAATCTATCAGGATTTAAAGTCTGGGTGTGGGGTGGAAATTTCGAGAGCGAAATGCCAATTCAGGTTGTTGTCATTGTCGTTTCACCATGATTCCAGCGTACGTGGTTCGTTTCCAATAATCTCCGTGTTGCTTTGGAGGCAATGTGTAAATAAACAAACTTTCAATTTATGTTCAAAAATAGAGTTGCAAAGCAGAAATAATGTAATGCCCACCCCGGGTTTAAGTCGATCATGATTGACCGGTGGACCGCCAAGACATTTTGGAGTGACCGCCTTCACGTAAGACCTAAGATCGCATATTAAAAGATATTTTTTGTGGAACACTGACGCCAGCTAGACTGGAGTATGGGCTCTTTTACAATGCATGCGACTATGTGTGGACTAGGCGTCTTCAACCCGTGGCTCGCGATGGGCCCTCTGAAAACTTTTTACTATCCATTCATCTGAATTTCAGGCAATTAAAAAAATGGCTTTGTTTTCGTCGTAAGAAACTCCATTTATTCTGCTATTCTTGATATTTAAAACATTTCACTGATGTGTTTGATATCCATTTGAGATAAAATTTTCTGAAAATGGCGAATTTTTCAAAAATTTTACTGTATCTTAAATATAAAAAAATCTGACTATGCATAATATCTCAGAAATTTTTGGAATATGGTGAACTTTAATTTTTAACAGGTTTGCAAGGCATTTTAATTCGACTTCTATTTAATATTTTTTAAACTTTTTTACATGAATTTCCTGAATGCAATATTTTTTGGCAATCGTGTGGCCCGCGGATCACTGATAATTTATTGAATTGGGCCACTGATTATTCTAAATGTATTAATTTGACCCTCAAGCGTGAAGGCTTAAGATTCCTTAGTGCAGACGGCACATGTACCATTACTGGAAGCACACGATGACGCTTAACACATTCTCTGCGACTATAGGGAGGGATCTAATCACCACCAATGCCAGCCGCCGCAGAAATGAGTTTTTCCACACACCGACAAAAATGGAAAATAAACTCTGATCAACTTTTCCTGCGATAACTAGGGGATTGACTACTGAGAGAGAAAGCATCACCCAAGATATTCAAGATTGGGGAGGACTGTATGCAGACTAAGTCTTCTACTGAAACTATAACTATGAGAACTAACTTTAAATGAAAGTGAATTTTTCATGCATTTTGAATTGTTTGATAATAAATGCATCATTTGATATTATTACATTTGTGTGGGTATAATTATTACTTTTGTATATCTTACGTTTTGCGTAAAACATCGTTTTAAAGAAGTTTTTTTATATTGTAGCATTGTAAGTAAGTACATTTTCTCCGTATTTATTATTATATGGCCGCGGTAGCCGAGTGGTATTATCGGACCGTTTCACGGGTTCGAGCCCAGTACCACTAAAGACCTGCCGTGTAGGGCGCGATGCACATTAAATCTGTCGAGCTGAAACGTCCTCCCGTTGGTGTGGTGTGGTAGTTAGGAGAGGGGGTGCCAGCTCAGGTGTCGTCCACGTCACTCCCATGGTTTCAAAAATTTGGTCCGTCGCCAAAAGCCCTCGTGTAGCTGAACAGTGCGACGTTAATATTCAATCAATCAATCAATCCGTATTTATTATTGTTATAATATAAATATTCTTAAACTTTTTTTAGCTCATCACACCTACACCACTGGGTGGACCGCAACAATTTGAAAAAATTAGAAGTAAACCGTACCATATAAAGTCTGCCCCCCTCCCAATGTACACAGCTATCGTGGCTCCAACTATTGGAATAACATCAAAAAGATGAATAAATTTGACTTGACACTTGTTACATAAAACCTTAAAAACTATTTCCTCCCAGACGTGAAACAGAAAAAATAAACGTTGACAATGTTTTGACGTGAAATTTTTTTCTTACTGAGAAGGCGTCTGGCATAACAGTACTTCCTTTAAAACTCTTTACATGAGGTACATTATTAGTAAGCGTTTGTAAATGCAAATAGCTATGTAATTATTGTTACAGTTTAAGAATACTGCAGTATAAATGTTATTCTTTTTATTAAAAACTTTAATTTATATTAACAATTCTATAAGAAAACTTACTTGTAAAAATGGCTTAATTTTCTGAATTTTCTTTCTTTTTTTTATTGCTAAGTATTGGAAATATATTTATAAATCCAAGTGCATATTAAAATCGTTCTATTGCTGTCTTAAAATTCTATATATAGTTAGATTCACCGCATGCTTTTAACTCAATTATAACTTCTCCTTTAGTTTTATAAATTGAACCTATTCCCTTATTTATTTCATATTATCAATGCCACTTTTTTATTGTTGATTTTTAATATACAGATACAATGTAATCATATGTGTTTTTATTAGATACATTTTCATTAAAAAGTTTATTGATTTTTATCAATATTATATATCAAAATGGTTTCACTACAAGAACAACAGCAAGTTGTAGAAGAAATCTTGTATAGATTCGATTTGTTGCGTATGTCTAATGGAGCGTACATTGAAATTATAAAAAAACTTCGGTATTTCCTTCATGGAGCATGAAAACCCGTAAGTGAATACCCTTGTTTATTTGTAATTAATATGTGAGAAGTGTAGCCATACTTAACAGACAAAAGGTGCTTTAATGTAACATACGTTCTGAATAGCAATTACGTTTTCACTCATAGATTTGGTTTGCATTTAGATTTAAATATTTTTAGAAAATTAACAGTCCTTCCTGCTGTATAAAGATAATGCGGCAAATTTCTGGTATATTATACTGTGTGGTGGTGATTTTGCTTTCTTGACAGAGATATTGTCACAAGTTATAAAGGACACTTCTATTGAATGAAAAACATTATTGTGTGTTTATGATTTCGAATTCACGATTTGAAAAATATCGATGTATAATATATATATTAGTCATAATATATAGGTGTAGAAAAATTAATTAATTGTCAGCTGAATAAACGAAATAATGTTATCAATCGAATTCATTTATCTTCAACGGATCAAAAAGGTATCTGGTTGGCATAGAGGAAGATGTGTGTCTGTATGTTGCTGTTTTTTTTACGAATTTCCAACTTGGAACATATGCTGCAGAAGCTGAAAAAGATATGTACTGCTTTGGGAAAATACAATTACATCAAAACTTTCCAAAGATGGTTTTAAAAAATTTTCTACCCAGAATAAATGTCTAGAAAATACCGTCAGAACAAACCAACCATCAAATCTAAATATTGATGAATGGATGGAATGATTTAAATCAATTTCAGTGTAATGTTTCAACAGCTCCCAGGAGTATTCAAAGTAAATGAAAAAACAATACGAAAAAAGCATTTACATAAAATAAGATGGAGCTGAAACTAGTTAGAAGGTAGAACACGACTTGCAATAGAGACGGCAAAATTTATGCAATTAGTATGAAAGTCCCAGATTCATCTTCATCGGCTTTTCGTATCTTCTTATCTTTGAACAATAATATGCATGGTAAACAGTTTAAGAAGAATTAAGAAAAAGGCGCATCAACAGTTTTTTTTTTTTTTTTTTTTTGAAAAAATAGGCTAGGGAGAATGTTTTTAAAGAAAATTATATAAAAATTATATAAACTTTTTTTTAAAGAAAGAATATACAAACTAGTTTCTTGCAGTAAAAGGACTGCTCTGAGTGAGAAGATATTTTGAGGAATATAAAACAATATTTAATATCTAAAAATACAAAAATAGATCTTTCTCAGTTAAAAAAATATACAGCTTTCTCTGTTACCTGTATGATACTTGGAAAAAAGACGCATAAATATAATTGATTTGAAGAGTATTTTCTCCTGATTAAGGTAATCGATATCAGAATATACCCACTAGGGGAATGATAAAATAAAAACAGCAGTTGAATTTCAATATGTGATATTAACTTATCCACATTGGCATCCTTTTCTCTGTTTCAAATATTTTTAAAAATAATTTAAAATACTTTTAACCCAGAAAAATCAATTATTATAAGTTAAATAAAAATAAAACATAAAATTTCCTCAGTTTCGAAATACTAGTATAATCACTAAGCCAGAGAAAAGGGCAGTTTTTTTAAATATATATAACACCATTACAAATGTTTAGAATGTGATATATATATATATATATATATATATATATATATATATATATATATTAAAGATATTTTCAGCGATTTTTCATTACTGTAAGAAATTTAAACTGCAATAATTAACTATACCATTGTTTTCACAGATGATGTAGTAAAAGAAGAACACATTTGTAAATCTGAGGTGCAAATCTACACACATTGCAGATTTATCAATTATGCAAATCTTATTTTAAACAAAGATTTAAATTTACTAGGTTCATGATGGTGAAATTCTCAATATTTGCTCTTATTGAACGGGCAATGTCATTAAATATTCTATTTAAGCTAACTTTATTCAACATTTAAAATAAAAAGTTTAAGATATCATTGAAATCCAGGCAGATAGATAAGTACGCCCACGAACCAAATATTGCTTATATTTAATATTAATTTTTAGTCACCCCTCAATAAAAATTACAGAAAGAGCCATTGCAGATAGTTATTAAAGAAATTATAAATTTATCATTCAACATAATTTTAGAAATTGATCCAAAGCAGTAACTAGAAATTAATATTAATTTAGTAATGTTGTTCCCCTGTTAAGGTCTAATTGATTTAATTAATAAAAATACAACATTGATTTCTTAAATTTGGTATTCGCTCCAACAAAGAGCCTTTGATGAACGAAATATTTTCCAATAAAGGTTTATCAAAAGCTACACATTTTAAATTATCACATCATTTGAAAAGATATATCGACAGAATTTTGTAGGTTACAAAAAAAGATGAAAATAAAAATACCAAAACTTCGATTTCGAATTACTTTCGGTCAACGGTCTTTTTGCATGTTTCCCCTCCTACACGAAGTTTTGAAAATTTTTCATGCTTGCAAAGATTTCCGTTGGCCAAATATTTCCCAAATATATATGCAGATGATTTCAAACTCTTATTCAAAAAAAAAATCAATGCCTTTCCGATGGTTCTTTCTGCAAAATTTAAGACCTCGCGTGGTTGTACATAAAATATTTCATCTACATTTCATTTCCGTACGAAAATGCGCTTGCATTTTACATAGTTTCTTTTATCGTGTATTATCTAAACAACAATAGTAAAATAAAAAATTTAAGTCAATTTCTACTTAGATCAACAAAGAAAATTTTATTTTAGCTACTTTTTATTGAATAGTTACAATTAATATAAATATGTACATACATATGATAGAATCACAACATTAAGTGGTAATTAATTTTTATTAATTATCATTTTAAGTATAGTATTGTCATCCAAAACAATCGTGTATAAAATTTCAGTTCAACGAAAGGCTTTGAAACGTGATAAAAAGCCTTTTCAAGTTTTGACAGAAGTCACTAAAAATGATGCCAACGTGGCTGTATTTGTAATTCCTTAAATAATTAGGGTTTAATCAATCAATTTTTATTAATTTTAATTAAATTATTGTATCGTCATGCAAAATAATCATGTATATAAAATTTCAGCTCAATTGAGGCGCTTTAAAATGTATTTTATAAACGATTGAAAAATTCCACCAAGATAAATAAATAAATAAATAGAGAAAGAGTGTGAGCTAATAGTAGGAATTGAAAATACACTTTTCATCACCGCTAAATGAAATTTTTAAATGAGAAAAATGAAATTTTAAAAAGCGGAAAGTGTAAACTTAGTTTTTTTCTAACTCTTTTAATGAAGAAAGTTATGCTCATGATTACGAACTCGTGGTCGTCGATTTCGAAACGCACATTCGAATTTTGAACCTACTGAAGACTCATCATGCAGATGGGCTGATGCATATTACCTTCTTTCAGGCTCTTTTATTTATGTCAAATTTTTTAAGCTTATTTTCAAACTTATATATCTTTTAAGTGTAGTCGCACCATTCGCACACAAAATTTCCTAAAATTAATGCAAAAAAAATCTATTTAAATAAATGAGTAATTCACCTGTAAAGTTGGCTTTCTGTAGGAAAGAAACCATTAGAATTTGGTGTCAAGTAACTCTCTAACACAAGGTAAAAGCTTTTATCTAGAATTACAAAACATTTTTTACATCTTTTGCATTTATATAAATGATTATGAAATTATTAACCAAAATTCTGATCGTCGCACTGTTCAAAAACGGACCACTATTCGGTCAAACACAATACTTCGAGCTGGCACCTCTCCCTCCTAACTACCAATACACCACACCAACAGTAACACGATTTAACGTGCATCGCGAGTAAGAATATTCGAAACACGATGGAGAGAACAGAATCTTGTTTCTCTTCTTGCTTTTTCCCCTTTATTATCTCTCTGATCGTAAATAATACACCGCCGTGTTGGATTAGTTTTGTTCTCTGTTGGGGAATGTAGTCAACAGTGTCTTTCAGACAAGTAGGGACGGAGAGGGGGGCTCAGCAGAAGATATTTTTTTGCAAAGAATTTCCCGAGGGTTCTTTCAATTATTTGAAACTATAGAGCACATGAGAATCAATTAAGGAAAAACACCGATTGCACAGTGTACCACAGCGCTCGAGCTACACTCGATAAGTCTGGATGGTGTTTTGCCTGACCGAGTTCAACTCGGAAAAACCGGGAAGAGGTTACAACTGTCGAGGCTTGGATTCTTCACATTAGTGAAATATGGAAGATTAGAGACTGGAGCTTCGAGACAGATGTCAACCTTGTTATTTGACCATTCACAATTACGAGATGGATTGCTTAACGCCACGTGCAGCTTTTAATTTCTTAAGGAGTGAGTATTTATTAACGTCACCCTATCCAACACGCGGGCCCGCCGACTTTTAAAAATTTTAAATATCAGGTTCTTAAAGTTTTTTCATTTCGAAATTTATTTGAGAGGAAATTATTATATATATATATATAATATAACGTTATGGTTATATATATATATAACGTTTGTTATTACCACTGGGCTTATTTCTTCCTCTATTTAGTATAGTTATCTTAGGTTCTATAACTATTTGTGTATTTTTAATATTATTTATATATATATATATATTATATAATACCTACTATGCATTTGTCTGTTACCTGTTCTTGTTTTAAAATAAATCCTTTGATACTAGAATGTCCTTACATTAAAATAGATTTATATTTTATCAAACAATTACATTTGATTTTACTATAATAAATTACTTTTAATAAATTTCGAATTTCATAATGCATATCTTTTACTATGGATGCGCACATGATTCTCTGTGTGTGCGACTTTCATTTCTCCTCCTCCTTTTCTGTTTGGAGAGTGACCAAAAAGCAAGAGGCTATAAGATATGTTTTGGAAAGTTTAAAAAAATATATTCAGGACGGTTAAGATAAAGGGCAATGTATACTTAATCGTTTGCGAATGACAGTACAATCAAATTTTAAAAATAAGTAACGAAAATAAGTAACGAACACCGTAATTTTCAAGAAAATGGCAACACACTGTCATATTTTAAGCATTATTTGATCATTGTATTATTAGATAATAAACATTATTATATCATTTATGTTTGTATGCATGAAAAACAATGAAAAACAATAATAATAATTCGTTTTGTTTTAAATTTTCACTCAATAAATGTTTTTTGTTTCCAAAACTGATATAAAGGTACGTATTTTTATATGTGCGTTCCGCAAGATTATAATGTGTTTTCGAAGTGTCCCGCGCAAGGTCATTTTGGGTTGTCCACCCCTACTTTAAAGCAACACGAAGGCTAAACATGTAGTGTATCTCATAACTTTGAACCACGGTCAAGCGTCGAATTGCTAAACATGTGTGTGACGTCTCCCCTCTAAACTACCAAACCACGTCAAAGGGGAGGAGTTGGAAACATGACGGATTTAATATGCATCAGCCCCTTTACACGGAAAATCTTCATTGGCAAGGGGCTCGAACACACATGCCAAACCATCCACGAGTACATGACCATTTGTCAATAGGCTACAGGAACCATTTTACATGCAAAACTCTAAAAACCAAAAAAAAAATTCATATTTGAAAAATTCTACAACCTATTGTAAAGGCTTGGCACATAGCGCACTTTGAGGCTTAACACATAGCGCACAATAAACTAGGAAAGGGCGCTGCTGTAGAGTGTTTTTGGCCATTGAGCGGGAAGGACAGAAAAAGAGGGGCTCTCGAAAGTGAGAATGGAGGAAGATGCTTGTAGTTCCCTATGCAATTTATAATTTTAAACAGAGTTGTAAATATAGTGATGTGCTTTGAAGAAAATAATAAAAACGGTAAATCCGGTAAACAAGAATGATACTTAATTCATCCACATGGCGATACAACACTATTATTCCAAATCAGTATATAAGGTGAAAATTAAATTTGAATCGACGTTTTACTACGTTTCTGATAGATAATAAAAAATCCTTTAAAACTAATATTTTTCCCATAAGAATTATTTTAAAAACGTTTATTTTCCTGAGCTACAAATAATGTGCAAATATTTAAATGAACAGAATTCTTCTTAAAAATTGTTCGGTCATGCAAATAACAAAGATTGAGAATAGTTAGATAAAGCATTCAAAGGTAAACTATTCAAATATCAATGCATATTGAAGATCGCACACAATTTTTTCTCCTTTTGTATCCTATTGACTTACTTTTGAAACACCTCTTTCAGGATGGAACCTATTCTGAAACTCTGAACATTGGAAAATAGCTTAAGTGAAAAGAAAAGCTTTCAAATGCAAATATTTTTTCAACCCAGAAAAAAAAGGGATGGAAATATTTTCTGAATGAAATTTATTTTTATAGAAGTGTTAACCGAAAAAAGGATAAAAATATCTCTTCTATCTTTCATTTTTACGAAAAAAAGATCTATTTTTTTAACAATTTAGTTCATTTCGAGAAAAATAAAACAATTTTACAGAAAATACCATTAAAAGTAATATAAGAAAAAAACTTATTAGTCTTTTTTAAGATTAGGAAATTAATGGAGAACTATGAAAATATTAAATGTAAAAGTAGAAATTAATAGAAAAGTACTAACTAAAATAAAATCATACATATATAATTTACTTTAAAAAATAATATTTCAAACTCAACACTTAATCTAAATTTTTAAAAAAAAAAAAAGTGTATATATATTTGGCATAGAAATAAATTTTCATTTGATTAGATTAGAAATTCTATTGATTAGAAATTCATCACAAAAAAATATGAGCTTCACAAAATTTCCTCATTTTTGAAAAGGACATATACATGAATCTGAGAGTTCGTCATCATAATTTATTCATTCAGAAATCAGTTAAAAGGAATTGCCAAAATTAAAGAAATTTTTAAACCTAACAGTTATTAAAACAAGTAATATAAAAAATGCAAGTCAATTCCTACTTAGATCAACAAAAAAAAATTTTATTTTAGCTACTTTTATTAAATAGTTACAATTAATATATGTAGAAACAAAGGGCAGAATCACAACATTAAGTGGTAATTAATTTTTATTAATTATCATTAAAGTATCGTATTGTCATGCAAAACAATCGTGTATATAAAATTCCAGTTCAACTGAATGCTTTAAAACGTGAGAAAAAAAATCTTTTAAAGGTTTGACCCAAGTCGCTAAAAAATGAAACCAACGTGGCTGTATCTGTAATTCTTTAAATAATTAGTTTCAGTCAATTAATATCAATTAATTATAATTAAATTACCATATGTTTACCCAAAACAATAGTGTGTATAGAAAATTTCAGCTCAAATGAGCGCTTTTAAATGTGAAAAAAAAAAACCTTTTCAAGTCGCCAAAAAGGGTCGCCAAAAATGATGCCAAAGTGGCTGTATTTGTTGTTCTTTGAATAATTAGTTTTAATCAATTAATTTTTATTAATTATAATTAAATACAGTATTGTCATCCCAAAATAATCATGTGTGCAAAATTTCAGCTCAATTGAGCGCTTTAAAATGTATTTTATTAACGATTGAAAATTCCACTCAAGATAAGTAAATAAATAAATAAATAAATATAGAGAAATGTGAGCTAATATATATATATATATATATATATATATATATATATATATATATATATATAGTAGAAATTGAAAAAGGAGTTAGTTAGTGTTTATCAAAGTCTCAATCTAAAAACAACACGAAGATCTCGTAATTTTGAACCACGGTCAAGGATATGAAGACACATGAACTGGCTGCATATCCTGTGAGAAATTATACTTCGAAGAGATGGAATACTGCTGGAAAGGATGCATCTAAAATCAATTCTCAGTTGATTCTTCAATTAGACTTCCAAATACAAGTATTCTGAATTCAAGTATTGCAAATAAAACTAAATACTTTTGGAAGTTATACTTTATTGCGTATTTTTTGGGGAAAAGGATGAGGATAAATTTTACGATGCGCGCGCAATATCGTCACGGATGTGACGCGCAACGATGTCTAATATATTTTAACATGCCACTTTTCTGGTGCTGGGGGAATGATATTTGAGGATTGTAATAACTATTGTATAAACTATATCTGTTTGGACGCATCTCCTCCCGGTGTATTCCCCCTTTACAGCTTTAGCCAATATCTCGGCACTCCGGAAAGCCTGACAGTCCATTCGACCCAGCTCATTCGACGATCCCTATCTGCTCTTCCAGTTATAATTTCATGCTCATAGAGTTATTTCTTCTATAGTTTTTAATTGTTTTAAAATTTTTAAATTTGTTTAAATTCACAATATCTTGGCTCCTGTTCGAGTCTCGACTCTGAGATTTGAACCAAATGTTCCACCTTCGTCCAGACCCATTCATTCATCTACTTCATTCCCATTGTGTAGGCATGGGGAGGGCTTGAGCACTAAAATATCATGCTCCCATGTTAATCCTATGGGGACTGAAAAATTTTCACCCCTCCCCTAAGGAATTGAGCTTGGGCCTTGATCTTTTGAGGACCGCCATATTTTCAGTATTAGCTTGAGCTTATGTGGAATTGGTCCCCCTCCGGTGCTTCCTCCCTACAGGTATTACCGCAGTAATAACTGAATTCTGTACCACCTTGGTCGACTGCACCGGCTGGATTTGATTGTTCTTCCTATAAGCATCCTAAATATATTTTTTCAGGACCCATTTCGTCCCCATATTTAACATTTTTATATTATTTTAAAGTTTTATATTTGTTAAAATCCCGCATAGCACTGAGGTTTTTTAGCTTCGTTAATGAAACTGGGACCATAGGTTCTCATCGTAGAGCTTCTTCATCTGTTATAATTCGTGTGCAGATAGTGGGTCTAGGGGAGCGTTATCACTAAAATTAGGATTCCATGTTATTCCTATGGGCTCGATCTGATGACGTCACGATATTACAGGGATAGATGGATAAAACCTTGGGATCACCTAATACCACTCTGTATCGTTGGGATGTACGTGACCATTTACGTCACAGTTGTTCTCCCTCTGGGGAGTTAGTTTCATTTTCCTTTCCCGAGCTAGAAACTGCCTCATTTGCAACTACAGACTGCGGACCAGTTCCAATGGATTCCCTCTTTGTGTTTCCTCACAACCAGGCCGAGTTTCGAGTTGTTAGGTGCCCTTCTTCTATTATGTTTAATTGTTTTAATTATTTTAAAATGACCATAACTCGGGGTCTTCAGGCAGATGTCTTAATTTTCTCAGGAACGATTCTTCCCGCCGAGACATTCAATATGAGATCTCAGGTGTCACATTCGGTTCACCTCGTCTTCAGATACAGTAAGCCCAACTCACCCCCCATGTTATTGGTCTCTATTGTCCCTGTGCGGGGTGTTTAAATTTATTAAAATGTTGATTATCTCGGGTTTGGCTGGTCTGATTGACTTAAGGTTAGCATCGTTCAACTCTGCCCGTGACTGCCTTTCGTCCTAGGCCCGCTTGCGCTGCTCAAGATTTTTAGAAAGATTTTAATCTTGTTACGCCAAAGAAGTATATCTCTTATGTGTGTACATAAGTACACACATACGCTTTTTCTTGCATTTTCTTTCTTGTGGCTAATATCATTCAGAAGCTTACCAAATAAATTTCAGATATGTTGTCAAATTAGCTTTAAGATATATGAAGTTTTCTTGAGCTATGATTTTGGTTTTGGTTTCATTTTTGTAAAGCAATTTCAACTCTTAAATTGAATTAATTAAAAATATTTTTTGAGAACAATTAACTCTTTTTAGAATGAAATGTTTATTAATTCCAATTTTCATTACTAAAATAATTTCTACTTGATTATGTTTTGAGATTTTTGAGTTTTCATAATTAATTAGTTAAAATTTATTTCACGGCCAATTTTTTGCTTTAAAAAGTAGTTTATATAACTTAGAAGCTTTATCGTTACTTTTTCCTGTTGAGAAAATGCCATGGCCAAAAACATTTTCAGGTTTTTGTGAGAAAAACAATATTTCGAAGAGATGGTATTCTACTGAAAATTGTGAGTGACTTTACACCTGAAGTTGCTCCTCACCGTCTAACCTACCTAAGAATGTAGAGGAATAAAAAGCAGAACCCAAAACTTCCATAATAACATTATTTATTTACTCAAACACACCAAACAACAACACTTTAATCCCTAAATGAATGTCAAAGAAGAAAGCAATGAATAATAAGCAAATAAGCGCACGCAACTAATCTATTGATGATTACTAACCCTTGAATCTACTACTCCAACACAGTGGTCAAACACCACCTTTAATCTTTAGTTACGAAAATCAACTTTATTCACTCACCTGCGTAGCGAATGTACAGCTTCTTACATCCTTCTCCCATAACTACAAAAACCCTGATTTATATAGTCGAACTAATCTACATAATCGGGGTTTCTTCTTGAGAGCGATGGCTGTGAATTAAACGTGAATGCTAGCCCAAAAAGATTCCCCAAGAGGATTAGTGATAGGAAAACGTAATATCCGTCATAAATGATGTATCCAAAAATTAGTACTCATCTGATACTGCAGTTAAACTTCCGAATGCAAGTATTCTGAAATCAAGTATTGTGCAGATCAAACTGAATACTTCCTTTGATGTACCAAACTACATTATACTAGACATATTTTTGTGCTTTATTTTAGTATTTTAAAGTCGTATAACAAGAACTAAAAACTTTCTAAACTGCCCTGATTTAAAACTGAAAAATTTAGTTTTATGAACAAACCTGGCTATTTTAACTTAAGTTATTATCATTAATATTCTGTACATACGAGTAAATATTTTGGGTTTTAAAACTTCTCGTGAAAATATTAGGTTAAGATTAAGCTGAATAAACTGTCTTCGTGACAAATGCTATCTATAATATGCAAAAAATATTTTTGAATTTAAAAATATATATTTTCACAGTCATATTTAATTAAAATAGTGTTTTAATGTAGAATATACATTTGAAAACTACTATATTAATAAATTATAGCCTTACGGGGCATTATAATTTTTTGTTCTATGCCTTTATAAACTTAAAATGCATTTTTCTCAGACTTTATTTTTGAAGATAAAAGTATTTTCTAATTCATAAGGCTTTTTTCAGTTCAAGATAGAGCCTTGAAAGTTTTTGTATATACTCCCAAACGTATGTTCTATATAAGTTAGTGTGGATTTAGGCTGAGGATCTTTAGTTATTTGTTTTAAAAAATGCTAAATTAATATTTTTGAAAATTTCATGTTTTTTACAGGTTTAGCTAGAAAAATAATTATCAAAAAAATCAACTAGAAAAAAGATTTTCCAAGTCCACATTAACTTTTGTTTGCATTTTTTAAGAAACATAAATAACTTAAAAATGAGTAAAAAAAATTTCAAAAAAGTGAGCATTATATATATATATATATATATATATAAATTTGAAAAATTCTAAAATTTTTTAAAATAATGGCTGGTTAAACTGACTTTTACTTTCAGAGAATTATCTTAATAATATAATATAATTATAAAACATAAATTATTTTACTGTTACTGTTTCCAAAAAGTTTTTGAAAAGGGGTACTGTGTAGTGTTAATAATTTTAACAAATGTTTGGCGCAATAGCTTGTGTGGACTCTTACACCATAAACCCAAAACACTGACTCACTCATTTCTTTTATGGTATTTTAAATTACAGCAACTCTTAATTACATCTTTCATAAGGAAAACTATTTTCAATCTGTTTTAAGAATACTCGTTTTGCTTTTACTTAATAAGAAACATAATTGTAAGCCAAATTTTTTACTACATATTTGCGTTGGAACAAACAAGGAAAGTAATTTAAAGAAATCATAGAATTTCTTGAATACAACCTCATTGTAAAAGGAAAATCTAATAAAATTCAATGAAAAATAAGAACTCTCTCCCCTTTAACATGGGGTTTTTAATTGAATACCTATAAAAAAACTGATTTTCAATGCAGAAATTCACTGATTGCAAAATCAATTACGTGCCCTCTTTCGTTAAACTATTTGCTTCAACTTCATAATGCAACAAGAAAAATTATCAGCAATTTATGTTATATATTTATATTCGTAATATAATTAAAGAACAAATTCTAAATGAATTTTACTGATTACCAGTAAAAGGTGAACGAATACAGCTTTTGAAAAGAAACAATAATTTTACGTCTGTAGTAGTTACCGCATAAAAAAAATTAAACACAAATGTTTTAAAGTATTGCAAACACATGGAATAGAAAAAAATTGATCAACTGAGAAGTTTTTCCATTGAAAACCAAAAATAGATATGAATCATTAAGATTTTTTAAAAAAAAATTGTACATCCCTAATAATTTTCCACCTTCATTCCCTTTAAAACGTATGAATGTTAATATACGAAAATAAGTTATAGTTTTAAAAAAAAACAAGCTTTTGAATTAATTGAAAATAAGTTAAAAGTAAAAAATAATAATTTTAATTTAAGAATAAAAGAATTAAAGCAAGAATATTAATGTCATATGGCAAAAGCGTAGGGTGTCTGATATCAATTGTTAAAATTTTACCAGTTAGATTCTAAAATGCGCTGGTTAGTGTAAAAATGTAGAACAAATCACACTCCACGACTTCCAATGACATTAATTTTCTCGTTTTAATTCTTTTTTGTTCTTATATTAAGAATTATTTTTACCTTTTAGTTCATTAATTAAAACTATAAAAGCACGCAAAGTAGAAAAAAAAAACTCATTTAATTTTTCCTTTTTTGTTTTTCTAACTGAATAATTATAAAATAATCTTTTTCCTCGATTTTAAAAACTATTTACTTATTTATTGGATGAATTAATCTGAAATGTGTCATTTTGTGAATCTCAAACAACCACTGGGGGCATCCCATTACTTCGTCCATGATGGCCTGGTTTGCAAAAGTGAGAATCAGCCAACGCATCCTTCGCCTTTTTTCACATAAAGAACACTATTTTTTTGTTTGTTGCATTTTATTAACCTGAGCGTTTTCGCTTTAGGGTTGTAACCAATCATTTAATCACCAAATTGGTAATAGGTCGCCAAAACTGTAAACGAGAAATCTTTAATTCTAATTATCCTGATAAGGACAATGGAACAAAATTATTCAATTATTGTATTGTTATCTATCCTTGACAAATTGTGCAAAATTTTGAAGGAATCTGAGATTTTAATGTGTGTAAAAATGCGAGGTTCAAACATTCCGTTGCGTGTAGTTGAAGCTAATAAAAAGTGTGTTAAAAAGGACTAAATTAGGCTGCTAAGGATTAAATAAATTATCATGAATTGTTGAAAATATAAATTAGAAAGAATTAAGAAGTTCTATAAAAGTCTCAAAACGCGTAAACTTTCAGGGCTCAGGGCATTTTCAGTTATTTAAATGTTCATAAAATGTGACGAAATCGCATCCAAAAGAGAGAAACTTTGTATCCAGAAAAAAATATCAACAATATCTTGGGGAGAGAGTTAGGGTTAATTATTGAGGTTGCCCCTTTTATTGCAGAAGCCTCTATCTGATGAGAAGAAATATACCGGAGTAAGGTCTGCTGAGTGTCTAAATGGGTGCTTGGCAGCACTTACAAAACCGACCTCTTAGCAATTATTCTGCCTAGTCTACTAATTAACTTAAGAGAAATATTGAACAAAACATTTTCCTCAGAAGTTTGCTATAAAAAGATATAAAAGATTTAAAATATCTGACTACCCTAAAATTGTGAATTTTGTCAAGAACTGACAATTTTTTTCCCTGTGTTTTTGTTTTTATACAAGCCATCTTATTACTTTTATAAAAATGTCAAGTTTATTATTTTCCAATTTCACTATGACAAAAACTGCAAGTGTTTTAGTTAAAGTAGATGCCACTACTTTAAGCAAGACATACTTTAAATGCGGTTTACTCGAAATGGGTTTTTTCGAAAATGCTCAAATGGGGAAAGAGTTTGCTCAAAAAGTTTTGAAAATAATTAACTGAAATTTTTTGTGTATGTTTTTATAGTAGAATTAATTTAACCTTCAGATTTATCAATTGCCGTTTTATTACAAAATTTACAATCCCTTATGTGAATATAATCACTGTTTTTTTCAAGCAACTTTATATAATAGCTAAGAGAAAGAGAGAGAGAAAGTGCTCCAGCTTTGGTAAAGAATTAAAATATCTCTTATCCTGAAGGCCTTTTAAAAAATGAATAGCAAACAACACATTAAAATTGAAAATTTGTTCCTTAAACTTTTTGTACAAGAATGGACCCCTTTATATAATTTTTTTGTAAATGTTTGCCCATTTTCTCCCATTTAGCAACAATGTTTATTTTCTCTTCTTTAGTATATTTTTCTTAAAATGTACTAAATAAATCCTAAAAACCACAAAAAGAATCTCCATATCTCCAAAAAAAGTTGTTGCAAGTAGTCGGATGAAGAAGAGTTTGGTAAAGTTAGACTAGCGTTATCCTGCAAGATGTCAGCAGTGGCAGACTTGGCCCAACTATCATCTTTCTTGTTACCATTAATTCCAATAAGGGAGGGGACTCAATGAAAGTAGAGTGTCTAGAACAAAACAAACCACAAGATCCAGAATGTTCAGGTTTATCATATAGTCACAAACTGATAACTTCTTGAGTGGCCAAACGGTTGGAGCAATTACCCATCATGCAGACAGCTCGGATTCGAGCCTCCCAGATACTTGTTTTATTTTAATCATGACTTTCGTTATTTATTATTCTCGGGTTCGAGCCTTCCAGATACTTGTTTAACTTTAATCATAACTTTCGTTATTTATTATTATTATGGACATTTGCAAATTATGTAAATTGAATTTATGTTAATCTTCCCCGGTGGTCATTCTAAAACTCTCCACCAGGTGTGTGGATATAAAAATACTGCACCTGGATAAGTCTTCAGTGGTGGGGCTGCCCATTGTAAGATACTACAACAAAATAAACCTTGTATTGGGTAACATTGCCTTGTTCCTTTCTACGTGACAATTATGTAATGAGATCCTCCAATCATTGTCTAATGAGAAAGATGTTGTATAGAAAAAGTGAGTGCCCGTTAGTTTCTAAATGTTTGAAGACAAGTTCAGAAGCCTCAACAGATTTAACTTGCGTCAGCTCCTCTACAAAATGAGTTTTTAATTGCATTTTATCTCGAGAAAAAAATTGCTGTTCAGAAAACTTTACAAGAAAATCACTTCAAGCAAAATTTGACAAATATCATTATCTCAAAATAAAATAGCACAGGCGCACTTTCTCCCTCTTTAATAATACTGTGGCGTATTGGAAAGGAAAACACACAGTCGTGGCTATATATATATATATATATATATATATATATATATATATATATATATATATATATATACAGTTTATTTACAAGAACGTACTAAATCGCCATCTTACACTCAGTGCACGTTTCTGCTTAACTCTCTGCTTCCAGCCGGGACCTAAAACCGGTCTCACGCATCTCCTTTATAGAGGAGTCTATCCGAACGCAGGGACATGGACTTTTTTAAACCCCTTGTCCCCTAACATTTCAGGCAGTAACACTATCCCCTCTTGTCCTGACGTCATCAACTGGTTTTAAGAATAATGTTCACCACAGTACCAAGATACGCTTGAAAGAGTAAACTGACAAAAATAAGATTCTATGTGTTTATGGGACATATATCTAAAAATCTCCAATAGTCCTTAGATTATTTTGTGAGCTTAATAAAGATATTTTAATCACTCTGTAAAATACAAAAACATTTTTAATTAAAAAATGTTTTCCCCTTTAAAAATTTGTTGGACATAATTTTTGAAATCATAATGTATGCTTATGTTTAGATACCATTTTTTTTAAAAAAAATCCCTTTAAATAGTTTAAATTTCTTTGCACATATTTAAAACAATACACGAAATATGGTAAACCTCTTCTTTAGTAAAAATATTAAGATAGTTTCTGTAAAAAAAAAAAAAACTTTGTAATTTTGAAAAATTTTTATTTTTTCCACTTTTTACACATAAAACTATTGTTTAAGAAGCTATGTACTTCCTCGACTAAAAACAGGTTCACTATATGCATAAGTTTTTGTATAGAAGTATAAAAAAATTTTGGAACCGTATAGTGCAATACTTTTTTAAATGTACCTAAAGCAAAAAAAATTATATTTGGGAGAAGAAGTGAAAAACTAAATATTTGTAAGCTTATACTTTTGTAACTCTCTCTCTCTCTCTCTCTATCTTTTCTCTCTCTCTCTCTTTCTCTCTCTCTCTCTTTTTCTCTCAATCAATCACTTTTTTCATATTTTAATATTATTTTTATTAACGAACGTAGAAATTTTAACCATTTTTGGATTCAGAAAAATGGGCACTATTTTGTAAAATTGAAAATCGAATTTTTGAATGCGTATGATGTCCTGGTTGCGTTAAGGTTAATTTAAGTTTCCTTTTTCAGTTATGAAAATATATTTTCGTTCGTATTTTCTGTAACTTGTTTAATATAATTGTGTTCTAAAGAATACATTTGACTTACATAAGACTATACATCATACGGGATATATTTTTTTCAGCTTTTGAAATAAAACATTTTATCAATATTGTATATTTATAGTTTCCATAAATAAATTCCTTTTTAATCGGGATTAAAGACAAATAAACATCTTGTGTTGGCAGATAATAAACAGATATATAAAAAATCTATCGAAATATCTGTTTAAATTTATAAAGATTACCCTTTCTAAAAGTGGAATGTATTTTCCGGATTTCGTGGCAACTACGGTAGTAAAGTAGTAACGAAAAAGGAACTTATTTTTCAATTCCATTATCTATATATATATAAGACGCATTTGATGTCTGTTCCTTATAACTCAAGACCCAGACAACCAAATAACGTGAAATTTGCTACACGTGCACAAAATTACACGAGGAAGGTTCTTAAATAGGTTTGGCGTTCATAATTCTTTCCGAATGTTTTTTTAAATTTAATTTTTAAGTGATTTTCCAGTGTTATGACGTCATATGATGTCACGTTTATCACAAAGTGGACAATTTATACTTTACAGGCTGTTTTTCAAGATTATTACATATTTTTATTGTAGCTATGTTAATCGCGGTTGGAATATTTATTTAATTTTTATATTCTTTAATATTTAATTAGGGTTATTTTTCGAATAAATCATTTTTTATGATTTTTATTTCAACAACTAAAATTTTGTTTTGTTGTTTTGGCAACATTTAGGTATTATCGCGGGATGTTTATGTGTGATTTTGCTTACAAATTACAACTTACAATTTCAGTGATTTTTCGGAGAATTTATTTATTTCTAGAATGCGAAGGTTATAATTTTGACAAACTAAAACTTCTTACTGATAATAGTATTTCAGTTCTTATTACTGTGATTAACATAAGTATAGTATTTCCGTTTTCGTTATCTGTTTTTAATTAGTATGAAATTAATAATATTTTGCAATTTTATGTTTCTTTATTTTAACCTTTAAGGGTATACTATTGGCTTCAGTGCATAAAATTGCCTTACAGAAAATCAAACTTGGGTAATTATATTGCCCAAGCAAAAGCAGTGTTGGTAGTAATTACATATCAAACTGAATAGGCATCAGAGAATGAGAAAACAGACAAATGGCTTAAATACCTGTTGAGGAAACAGGTAGTCGTAAGATAAACCATTTCTTGGTACTTTATGTACTATCCTAACAATCGCCAGCGTTCAAAATAAATCTTGCGAAGTTGGAACCCTGATTTCGCATGTCATATATATGCTGAATTGTGAGTCATGTTGTGATGTATCTGCCCTTGGAAGTACATCCCTTGAAGTATCAGCGTGAGCTAGAGGTGTAGGATTAACGTAAGAACTAGACTCAAACATTATCTTAATATGACTTTATTAAGATATTCAACTTAAACTTTGAACAAATATAATATAACTACTTAATGGGAGAATCTACTTTGACACAATGCGCAACACACAATATAATACAGACCTATATCAATAATTGAACCACCTAATCTTCAAATAGATTTATAGTAAGTAATCAATCCTACCTTATATTATTCTGTAATGCTACTTGTCTTTACCTGCAATGGTATGCAGCTTGACGACTAATTTCTAGTCGAAAACCAATAAGTTTATCCGTGACACGTAGAAATTAAATCTTGAACCACGAACTGCAATAATCATCAACTGTCACAACGCACGTCAATTGTCTAACATTCCTTTACATTGCCATAATTGCCCTCATTGCCATTACGTTTACTCTAAGATCCTATATTTGTCCTATATTATTTACATCTCTTCACTTCTCGTTTCTTGGATTTTGTTGGAAAAGAGTTGCCATTAATTCTGGTCTAAAAAAGAACCCAAAGGGACTTGTTAAAGAAAGACACGTAAGTCGTCACAATGTGCTTCGTTTCATACAATGTCACCAATAGGTTGTGGTTATACGCGTATGAAGGTACCTTATTTTTTCAAATTATGCTTTTGCATTGATAAAGTTAGTTCAGTTCTTTTTATGTCAGTTAATGTTAGCATTGTACTTCATTTTTCAATTTATTTTTATTATCGGGATATATATACTTTAGATAATTTTATTTAGTATTTATACGTATTATTGCACAATCGGCGACGTTCAAGAACAACTCGCCACTTTAGCAATCCCAACTTTGTATGCGTTGGATTGGCAATCATGTGCTTCATTTTGTATAATGTCACCAATAGGTTGCGATAATACATACCTCTAATTCTGTACATTACTATAACATTAGGCTGGCCGCAACATACCAATTTGGCATGATTTAAAAATCATGGCAAAAATGAGTATGTTGAGGAAGCAGGTATTCGTAAGATAAATTATTTTTGTTACTTATGTACTATCCTAACAATCTCCAACGTTCAAAATAATATGCCAAGTTGGCAATCTGATTTCGCATGTCATATATATGCTGAATTGTGAGTCATGTGCTTCGTTTCATATAATATCGCAAATAGGTTGGTGGTTATATGTAAGTACCTTATTTTTTCAAATTATGCTTTTGCATTGATAGAGTTAGTTCAGTTCTTTTTATGTCAGTTAATGTTAGTATTGTACTTCATTTTTTAATTTATTTTTATGCTCGGGATGTATATAATTTGGATAATTTTTTTTATTTAGTACTTACGTATTATTGCACAATCGCCAACGTTCAAGAAGCTCGCCACTTTGGCAATCAAACTTTGTATGCGTTGAATTGGCAATCATGTGCTTCATTTTGTATAATGTCACCAATAGGTTGCGATAATACAAAAGTACCTTTAATTCAGTACATTACTATAACATTAGACTGGCCACAACACCAATTTAGCGTGATTTCAAAATCATGCCAAAAATGAGTAGCCTACCAGTATGAAATTAATATTATGAGTATTATCTTTCCCCTCCACTAATCCTTAATTAATTCAATATAAAGGGAGGTTTTTAGAGGTACAGAACTTTAAATTGCAATAAAACAACGATGTATTATTCGATTTACATGAATTTTTTTTATTCGAAAGATAATCTTGTGGCATTACATGTTAAATATGATTTCTGGCATAGGATTGCCACGGCTGGCTGGATGTAGTCCAATCTGGGACGTCCAATTTTCGATGACTTTTTCCAACATTTGTGGCCGTATATAGGCAACTAACATGGCAAATGTTGTCTTCCAAATGGTCAAGCGTTTGTGGCTTATCCGCATAGACCAATGACTTTACATAGCCCCACAAAAATAGTCTAGCGGTGTTAAATCACAAGATCTTGTAGGCCAATTCACAGGTCCAAATCGTGAAATTAGGCGGTCACCAAACGTGTCTTTTTCAATAAATCGATTGCGGCACGAGCTGTGTAACATGTTGCGCCGTCTTGTTGGAACCACAGCTCCTGAACATCATGATTGTTCAATTCAGGAATGAAAAAAGTTAGTGTCATGGCTCTATACCGATCACCATTGACTGTAACGTTGTGGCCTTCATCGTTTTTGAAGAAGGATTCCACCAGCCCATAAAGTGCACCAAACAGTCAGTTTTTCTGGATGTAACGGTGTTTCGACATACACTTGTGATTAGCTTCACTCCAAATGCGGCAGTTTTGTTTGTTGACGTAGCCATTCAACCAGAAGTGCGCTTCATCGCTAAACAAAATTCGCTTATGAAAACAAATCGGGAATACGTATTCCGCACAGAGCCATTATTTTCGAAATAAAATTGCACAATTTGAAAACGTTGTTCGAGGCGTGAGTCTATTCATGATGAATTGCCAAACCAAAACTGAGAATAAATCACTTGATATCTGTTAAATCGGTCGCCATCTTGGAAAGTAATGCCAACTTAAACTTCTATACCTGAAAAAAAACACTTTTTAGTAACACCAGCCACCCGATGAAGAAGCGACGTTGCTTAATATAAATTTAATTTAATTTTAGGGAATTTTCCGATTTCGAAATTTTTTAAGGTACTATTATGTATTGAGTGCAAACTGGAACTTAATTATGTAACATCTTTCAAAGTCAGAGTTGTGAATGTTGCATAAAAATTTACAAAAATTGCTGTTTCAAACTTTAACCTATCTTGATTCAGTGTTTGGTTTCACAGGAACCTGAAATTTTTAAATTTATTAACAATAAATTTAATCTCAGCAAGTACATCAAAGTACAGTCAAACCTTTATATAACGGAACTCTATATAATGAACTCCAAATGCGGCAGTTTTGTTTGTTGACGTGACCATTCAACCAGAAGTGCGCTTCATCGCTAAACAAAATTCGCTTATGAAAATCGACCATTATTTTCGAAATAATATTGCAAAATTTGAAAGCGTTATTCAGGCGTGAGTCTATTCATGATGAATTGCCAAACCAAATTGAGAATAAATCACTTGAGAGCTGTTAAATCGGTCGCAATCTTGGAAAGTAATGCCAACTTAAACTTCTATACCTGGAAAAGAAACACTCTGTATAATTTTTGTTTTTTTTATATTTTTGTACTTACATTTATTTTTGGCGATTATACTGCAAATATTTTTTACACATTTTGTCTTTGGCAAAATTAATCAGTGGTATTTTTCTTAGATATGTTTTTTTATCTGTTTTGACAAGTTTTAAAATTTTGTTTTGATAATGTCTAAAATGCATAAATAGCAAAATAAATATTTTACAATATATATATTGTGTTTGTATGAAAATGTTTATACTGATTTATTCAAAATATTGAGTCGTCTTTTATTTTTGATATCTTTTTAAGATTTAATTTTATGTTATAACTAGCTATACCTAGGTAAATGTTGCTGTGGCTCAGTCAACTTTAAAATACTGGTACACCATAAAATATGCCATGAAGCTTACAAAAGTAATAATACACAAGAATTCAAACAAATCTATATATATACATACATATAAGATGCATTTGTTGTCTGTCTGTATCCTTATAACTCAAGATCCAGACAACCAAATAACGTGAAATTTGGTACACATTCACAAAATTACATGGGAAAGGTTCTTAAACAGGTTTCGTTCCATCCCAACCTCACTCTGTCAGGGGGACTGCAGAACGTTTCCTTTCCCTTCAGTTCCATGCCAATATTGTGGAGTTGGAGATAGGTGGTGTCGCCATCTATCCTCCCTCTGTAGTTTCTCCGAGCTAAATTGTACTGTCACTTGTATGGTGCTCAAAGGACAGGGCGTACTTCTAGCCCCCTCTTGCCATGATGGATTTCGTGGGCCTCGATTGACTGCGTCAGACAGGTGGCATTAGAGACAACAACAATAAGACGACAGATATATAAAATAAATAGATATTAATTTACATAAAGGTGTGAATCATTACTTTTTTTTAGTATATAGTGTTTATGAATTTAAAATTTCTTTTATGAGGTTTATAAAGTATATTGAAAGATGAACCTCTACATAACGAATTTTCTTCTATATAACGAACTTTTTTTGGATTTAGCGAATTTGCTAATTATATAGAGGTCCGACTGTATTATAAAAACGTAGGGATACCTAATTTATACTTACTTAACAAAAACTTTGATATTTCCTGTATTGGAGCAAAAGAAACCGGAAGTACACATCATTGTATATTTTCATTTATTTTTTAAAGTGCTAAGATACATTTTGGTCATTCGGTGTATTTAAATTGCTTTCTTATGAATCAAAAAATTTTTATAAAACTTTTACTCATAAGTAGACACAAAAAAAAAAAAAAAGTCTCATAACTTTTTCCGATAAATCATTAATAAAAGAGAAAAAAAAAAAAAAATTACAGTATAACTCAGTACAATTTTTTTCTAACAAAATATTTAGAATACATTATTGACTACCAGATTTTTAACAGAATATCAAAATAATCAAAACTCACATGTATTTCTTATTATACAACCCAAATATTAAAAATAATGTAGCTCTTAAATTAATTTGACCGTATTAAACACAAAAATATTTATTTCGAGAAAACTGAATGCAATCAAAATGAAGACTCGAAGGAGTTCATTAAAAACAATAGGTTCTCCCTTTAACATACACTGGATGATTGAAAAAAATTCAATTCATATAATTTTTGTGATTAATGATATGCAGCTTTTCAATTTACTTTCTGCCTTAATTTAACCTCTTTTTTGTCCTGAAAAAAATAAGAATAATGAACTCGCTGAGAAGAGTTCTATTAACTTTATAGGACGTTTCAAAAATTACTTTAGTTGGCTTTATGCAATAACACATTTAGCGTTAATGTAACCTCTGTTTGAGTATAAATAAACATTTCTCTATAAATTAAAATTTTCTTAGATTTTATAGTAGGATAAAATTTTAATTTAATGCTAAACAGGTTGCAAAAAGAATTTCCTTATTCTTAAATCATTTTTTAAAACACTTTTATTAGATTCACCTGTAAGTAACGGAATCTTTGAACTCGATTTTCATCCACTTTAAAAAGTCAGATTAATTCGAAATTTTGCACACTTGTTAAGGATACAATAATTTAATACAATACAATAATTTAATAACTTTGTTCCATTGCCCTGATCAGAATCATCAGGATTAATGATCTCCCATTTCCAGACTTGGAGACTAAAAGATTAAGGCACAATCTTAAAGAAAAAACGCTCATTGTGTGTGTGTTAATACTTTTAGTTCGATTAACTATAAAAGCGTGCTTTTAGGGGTTTTTTTAAATTATAATTTTTAATTAAAGTAACAAAACTATATAAGTGCAAAAAATTAGCATAACATTTCGATTTTCATCAACCATAGGGATCGTTTTATAACAGGATAGTCTTCCACCGATTGCTAATGTTACAAGTACGCGACTTTGTTTTGAAATATCGCCAGTCTGTTAATAGAGATTAGTTTGAATTTCATCATTTTCTTTCTCTCATACTGTGCGACGGGGATTTATCGCGACTTCCACTAGTTGTCCTCTTGGGATTTCTTTGCCACCAGAATGGCAATTCTTTCCAACCAACTCAAGAGGAGAACGTGTTTATGCAAATTAGGAATCATATATATTGGAATGTTAGCATTCGCGATGATCTCTAAGAGGAGAGGTAATGCTAGAAGTGATCGCTAAGTGAAGCTCTTAGTGCTAAGTAAACTAAGTAAAGTGAGGTAAGGTTCTAGAAGAAAAGTCTTAATTCTCTCTGTGCGTCGTCTAGTAGTACCAGTCTAGTTGAATTACAAGTGGATCCGAGACAAGAGGAACATTCCCTTAACCAATGCAAGTCAGACTAAAAGTTAGCTTGAGTATTTACGGACCGTAGCTGTGCGTGCAAGGAATTAGCGGTAAGCTTATTCAATTAAACTTTAAGGATAGGGCGGTTACTATTAGGATAGGAATTAATATATAAAGATAGATTCAGTGTTAATTGAGCTAGTTATCAGTAATACGTGTTGCGTTTACTAACTCTTGATCTTCACCCTGTGAAGACCCCCTGGGTCTCACCCTGGACACCAAGATTAATTTCAGGCAAAGAATCACTAAGAGCCATTTTGTATAATAATAACTTGTATTTATTATATCAAGTCTCAAAAAACACTCTAATAACATATAATATTTCTATGTTACGTCAAATAAAAGAGATTTACCTTTTATATTAAATTAAATTACGAATTATGAAATTAATTAATAATTATGCTCAAGATCAAGTAAGGTCTACCGAAATAGGAGGTCCGAGAAATACACGTACTCGTATTATTAGCTTTCATTAACTTGAACTAATTTTACTAAACTAACGCTTATTTTAAGCGTACATAAATTATAGTTACCGCTGGTATATCAGCTTTCTAGTTCTTCCGTAGAATAGCAGCAATAAGTCTTCACTAACGTAATCTCCTAGAATCCTTTAAATTTGAGGTTACTGTTGCTGGCTCAATATCCCTCATCCTTGCTAGCTTACAACGCTTGACTTAAATACCCTATCTACTTTGCATATCTCGTTTACCTTTTGGAGTTGATTGGAAATATACGCGAATTTATAATCCCCAAAAAGACGTCTAAGAATATTAGTGGAAAGGTTCCGTACAGATTTGTCACAATCCTCTTAGACTAGTTTTGTTGTTGTATTATATATAAATTAAGATCAAAATAAACTGATTTTAGTATGGCAGAATTTAGTGGTTCTTCTTTCCTTCCCTTAGACATAGGTAGAGTGAATAGGGGAGAAAGGGGGTATCCCCAACGGAGGGAACACCACAACTTTTAATTTATTAGTCAAGGAAATCCTGAAGCAAAACATGGCAATACATACAAAATACGTGAAGTTCTAGCTTACACATGTTACTAAATTATAAATAGGTAAATTCTAAAATTCCGCGTACAGTTTCTTCTTAATTAATCAGCTGTCTGCTAAACCTTTTTTGTTTCCCAGCACCCCAAGCAAAAAGATGCACAACATGACATCTACCTTCAAAGTGGACGATGGATAGTGCACACGTGTGTCAGTTATAAAGTTCCTTCGTTTGTTTCATGAAACACGCGGTTCTTCTATAGATGTAGGGAAAGGATGATCCAAGGAGGCTACCGTGAAAAGGAAAGACCAGGAATTGTGTACTATACTTCAGAGTGACATGGTCGATTTATGGCCCATCCATATGAATTTCCCCATGTGGCTCCAGAATAAGCGTATAAGTCAGACTAGGAATTGTCCTGAAGGACCGAATGTTATTTGGAGTGGAGGGACAGTCCCCAGGGTGACTTGTGCAAGCCCATGCCCTTTCTAATCAGGAATTAAAAACAATTGAAGAGGCATGAGACAATCCTGCCTGGAAGGTTTAAAATTGATTAGCTGAAAAGTGAAGAGAGGGCCTGCGAGAATAGACAGAAAAAAGGAAACCAAACTTTAGCTAGACTGTTCTGGCGGAACTTGAACATTACGAGATCAGGTGAATACAGCCTATACAACGACGGTACAAAAAGTATCCGAGCGCTATGCGTGCACATTCAAAAACGCCTTATTAACTAACGATTAAAAATTGTAAATAAAAAAGTAACTTTACTAAAACTGATTAATATATCTCACTATGTAGAAATTTTTAAGAAACATGGGATCCCTATGTTATGCATCCAACATAATTTTTTTATCATTGTTGTGAATTTAGCTAATCGGATTCTATAACCATCATTTTGACAGCAACTAGAAAAATCAATCGGCAACTTGTGGTTGATATATCTGTTCGATAACCATCTATATTTTTCTGGTACAGAAAATTTCAATCATTGCCTAACAGTATCGAGAATATACTGGAATGTATCACGAGGTGTTTTTAAAGAGTATATTATATAAAAAAAATCATGAAATATATATATATATATATATATATATATATATATATATATATATATATATATATATATATATATATATATTTCATGATTTTTTAAATTATTTTTTAAAAAATAAATTAAAAATAATTATTTAAAAAATAATTTTGTTAAATTATTTTTTGAAAGATACTTTTCTTATGTAATTGTTTTAGCATTTTTTTCTACTTTTCTTACGTAATTATTTTGTGATTTTTCTGCATTAAGAGCTTGGGAGAGTTTGTTACATAATAGTAGTGAGTGGTTTTATCATGCTCTCTGAGTTATCCATACTCTGAAGTTTTGTTTATTTTACTTTATTTGGTTTTCCTACCGAGTTGCAAAGGGGGAAGTCTGGCGCCTTCAAACTAGTTTAACCCCACTTATTCGGTCCTATGTCCGAAATTGCTTTCTGACTCACTAGGCTATTCTTTTTTGTAGTTTTTTTTTTTATTTCTCTATAATTTTGTTCTTCATGTTCAGCTTTTATATTTTTATTACACTATTTCTTGTTATGTTCTTTATCTATTATTTCTTGATTTTGATATATAATACATATTTATATATATATATATATATATATATATATATATATATATTTCATGATTTTTTAGATATATATATTTTTTTAAATTACGCCCGCCAACGTCCTCTCGGACATAGGGCGTCTTGCAGTCCAATATAAAGCAGATGTCGCTCTAGCAGGAAGGAGAACTCTACAGTTGTCTTACGAGAGAACATGTAGAAGAGCTGGGCAATCGGATAGATGCTCCCCAGTCATTGGCACGGAATTACAGTGAGAGCAGAGCGGTGAATCAGCCAGGCCAATCTTAAACAGATGGGCTTGCAGGTAATCATGTCCGGTGATGATTCTGAAACATGCCACTCCCTCCACCCTAGATAGGGCAGAAAGCTGAGCACGTCTTTGGCCATCGAGCAGACAAGACCAAGTTTTGCCAACAGCTAGGTCTGTAAGAGTGGAAATTCTCTTCTGTCGCAATTTGTCCCTGAAAAGTCGCTTGGCGTTTCGAAGAGGCATCGGATGACAAGGTGGTTGCAGCTTCGAAGCCTCTTTGGCCAGCTTGTCGGCTGTTCGCTTCCATGAATGCCGCAATGAGATGGGATCCATTGGAGAATGACCTCTCTTCCGGTGCAAAGAAATGAGTTGATAAGTTGTTTGCATTCGAACTCAAGTTTTGATGGGAATAGATTGTAGCCAGATACGGTCTTAATTGTGGCTTGAGAATCTATGCATATTACAATATTTAGGCCAGGTGTAGTTCTAATCGCTCTAAAAGCCATAAATATTGCGTAAATCTCACCATCAAAATTGTCTGACCAGGCTCTAAGAGGTTCTTTAAGATTAAAGCAGTTGGAGAAAACACCGGCTCCAGCCCTACCAAAGGGAGCTGTGGCAGAGCCATCAGTCAGTACGTATAACCAATCTTGATCTAGATATCTTTCATGAATCGTAGCCAGAGCCGCAGACCTTAACTCAGCCAGAAGGGAATTATGCTTATGAGAACAGGCAGGACCAAATCCAGATTAGCAGAAGCATATCTCAAATGACCCGGGAAGATAGTTGGTCTAAAGAGGGGAAGTCTATTATCGGAAACACCAAAAACATTTGCAAGTCTCTGGAACTCAAACAAGAAAGTATGTTGAATTTTAAGTCTTGTATGGGAAGGTATGTATTTAGGCCAGAAATGCATTTCAGTCTGCAGTTGCATAGAAGCGATAGGGGTCGAGGTGGCTGCACCAGTGACAAATCTCAGTGCTTTGTTTTGAAAAATGTCCAACTTTGATAATGGACTATCAGAAGCAGTAACAAGAAGCTCAGAGCCGTAATCAATAACAGGTTTGATGTCAGATGTAAAAGAGAAAGTCAAAACACTTTGGGATGATCCCCACTTAATATCGGCAATTCTTTTTAACAAAGATAGCCTACTTGTAGTATTCTCGACCACTTTAGCAATATGTTTAGTCCAAGTTAGTCTGGAATCCAGAGAAATCCCGAGGTAATTAGCGCAGTTGGTCCTGTGTATAGCATTGTTATTGTAAACCAGGTTAATGTTGTGCTTTTTTGTACTTAAGGCGAAAAGTTCAAAATGTGTCTTATCAGGATTTACCTTAAAGTGTCATTTTTTCCAAGGACCAGTTTGCCAAGGTCACCAGTGTCGAATTCAGGGTACTTTCCAATTTTGGTATATCAGAACCGGTTGACCAGAGAACAAGATCATCAGCATATAGTAAGGAATTAATCTCAGGCACAGCATTATCGATGAAACTCAAAAGACCGTGTGACGTCTTACGCGTCTTTTTTTAACAAGTCCTTTGGGTTCTTTGGGCCAGAATTAATGGCAACTCTTTTCCAACCAAATCCGAGAAACGAGAAGTGAAGAGATGCTAATAATATAGGATCTTAGAGTAAGCGTGATGGCAATGTAAAGGAATGTTAGACAATTGACGTGCGTTGTGGCAGTGGATGATTATTGAAGTTCGCCGTTCAAGATTTAAGTTCTACGTGTCATGGATAAACATATTGGTGATCGATTAGAAGTTAGACGTCAAGCTACATACCATTGTTGATAAAGACAAGTTTATTACAGAATAATATAAGGTAAGATTGATTACTTATTAGTATATTTAATAAGATTATCGATTATTGAGATTGGTTTGAATTATATTGTGTGCTGCGTATTGCGTCTCTCTCTCTCATCGTAGATTCTCTCATTAATTATTAGTATTATATTTGTTCAAGGTTTAAATTGAATATCTTAATAAAGTCATATTAAGATAATGTTTGATCCTAGTTCTTTCGTTAACCCTACACCTCTAGCTCACACTGATGCTTCGAGGGATGTACTTCCAAGGGGAGGTACATCACAACCGTTAATCATAATATTAAAAAGAACTGGGCACGAAACGTATCCCTGTGGAAGGCCTTGTCTAGTATGGCCATACCCTGAGGCGAGAGTTGCCATATTTGATACTTAAGAAGCGCTGAGGGAGGAAATCCCTGATCCATTTAAGGAGATGACCGGAAACATTCAGGTGCAAAAGCTTTTTGAGCAAAATCTTTATCCATACCTTGTCAAATGCTGATTTAAAATCAACAAAACATTCTTTTGAAAGCCGTCTTTAATGTGTTGAGTCAGGCGAACAATTTGTTCCATCGTATTGTAACTCCGCCTGAAACCAGCCTGTTATTCAGAAATATGACCGCAGCTGTCCAGGTGTGTGTGTAATACTGTAGTCAATCAACAAAATCATTCTTTCAGATAATTTACTTCGAATACAAGTTAAAGAAAAAGGTCTAAAACTTTGGATGTCTGTCAAATCTTTTTTAGGTTTTAAAACATCAGCTTTTCTCCAAAAATGCGGGAAAAAACCATCCCAAGTCTTGTTTATAAAAAGTAAAATGGTTTGTTTAGCCTTGGAACCGAGTTCCAAAATAAACTCTGGAAGAATACCGTCAGGACCAGCACTTTTCCCTCTAGATAATTTTTGAAGGGCTCTCTGGAATTCCTCATCAGAGAAAGGAGCAGAGAAAAGTCTGTCCCATTTCTGGTTCACACGAGGATAATTTATTTTTCTCTTTCTGATCTGTCTTCTCGGTCGAAAGTTGCTAACCTTACGGTAGTATTTCAAGAAGATATTTACTATATCCAGGTCAGAAGTCAAATCTTTCCACCAACCTACATTGGTTGTTTGCAAGGCTGCAATTGTTTGCCGTTCAAAGCAAAAATGAATCTGAAAGCTTTTGGTCCATCCTTTCGGTAGTCAAAATTCTCTAAAAATTTCTTAAAAGAAGCACGCTTTGCATTTAAAATTTCCTTCTTTAAAATAGCTTGTTTTTTCCTTAACGATATGCAATCTTCAGAAGGCCAGCTCTATCTCTTTCTAAATCTTTTTTTTTCTTAACAGTCTGCAATTTAACATTCCAGAAAGGTTTTCCGTTTATAATATGGCCTTTTGGAATACAAACATTGGCACAAGCTAAAATAGTAGTAATAATTTTGTCAAGAGCCTTGTCATTATTCAAGTCTAAAAGGCAATTACCCAAAAGAGTATTTAACAAACTTGCATATTTCCCCCAATCAGCTTTTTTTAAATTCCATCTAGTGACTCTGAAAGCATGAGTCTCCCCTGGATTAGAAATAATGACAGAAAGAATTTTATGACCAGCACCTCCAGTTGCCTGAATTAGATGGTGATAAACAAAAGGAGTTAAATTTGGATGGGCCAATAATAAGTCAGGACGTGAGGAGGCACCTCTATATGAAAGAAACGTAGGAGACGCCGTAGAGTTTTCAATAAAATCGATTTCGTTTGTGTCAATAAAATCTTCAACTAGATTGCCAACAGGACAATTTTGAACATAGCCCCATCTTGTCGAGTGAGCATTAAAATCTCCCAAAATGAAGGAGTGTTTATTCCAATCATGTATAAGAGAATTTAAATCCGATTTGTTCCTCGGAGGACTGAATAAAAATGAAACACGATAACCAATGTTTCTCTTCCATACTCGTAGTTCAATCTCTTCCAAAGAATCAGACGAGGTCATAGCGTGTTTTAACAAAGGTTCTGAAGTGAGATCGTTTTTAATAAAAATAACGATTCCCGAAGCAATTTGTCGAGAACGTCCAAGAGAGTATGATTTATAGACCTTTAATGGGAAAAATCTCAGATTGTCTGCAGAAGAGCCACTCTCGGCTATACCAATAGCATCGGGGGACTCTTTGGAAAAAAATAACAGTTTTTAGTTCAATGAATTTGTCTATAGTAAGGTCACCAGAGTCCTTGCCCTTAAAAGGGTAGTTGTTAAAATTCTTCATAGACTTCTAGACTTGCACGAAAACAACGAAAGCTGTAGCAGAATTAGCGCTACCCAGGGTGCACCAACAAGGAGGCCTGCTACACTTCACCCCAAAGATGTGTGCACGCGCGTGTGTGTGTGTGTGTGTGTGTGTGTGTGTGTGTGTGTGTGTGTGTGTGTGTGTGTGTGTGTGTGTGTGTGTGTGTGTGTGTGTGTGTGTGTGTGTGTGTGTGTGTGTGTGTGTGTGTGTGTGTGTGTGTGTGTGTGTGTGTGTGTGTGTGTGTGTGTGTGTGTGTGTGTGTGTGTGTGTGTGTGTGCGTGCGCGTGCGCGCGTGTGTGTGTGTGTGTTTTCAGAGACTTAAAATACATTTTCCAAGCCATAATTATATTATCGTAATAAAATTTTAAATATGTTCTATCGAAAACATTACAAAAATTAAAGCAAAAACTAAAAATTATAAGTTTTCTAAAAATAAAAATAATAAATTTTCCAGAAAGAAAAATAATAAATTTTCCAAAAATAAAAAAGGAATCCAATAATAGGGGAGGGGTGACATTGATAGATCTATTCTTCATTTTTATTTTTTAAGAGATAAAATCCCATCAATGAAATGAGTTTATCTAAAAAAAGGAACGAGCCTTACCGTAGTCGCATATGATGTATAACATCTGACATGTTGTCGTGGTAATTACGCAATAGTAACTTATATCCTGAAAACAATTAATCGGGTATGATTGGAAATAATTTTCTATCGAATAACTATATCTTTAATGAAAATTTTATTTTATTAACTCAAGGAGTAATGCAATTTTTTATCAAAAATAATTATTCTTTTTCAATTTGGGGAAGAACGGAGATAACAGACTTATGATAACTAAAATATGACACAAACACTTGTGATTTCAAAGTATTAAAAAACAGTTGAAAAACAGCATCAATAACAGTACCACTGTTAGTTGTCGCAACATTTTGATTTGTGTTCATTTCGACCTTGAGTTCATCATTCTAAAAAGGTATGAGCAGTGAAGCTTTTGGCAAACTGATGTTAAAGTTAAAATCACCACTCAAAATCATGGGAAGCGAGTGATAGTTTTTTATAATAAAAAAATAGCAGAGCCACCTTCGGTATATCCCGTTAAGACCCGAATTATTTTTATCTTTAAATATTAAATTCTTCTGTATATTAATACTATATGGACCACAATGACACAGGAAAAATTACTAAAAAAATTACCACTCCCCCCTGGAACATAGACGTTACCCGCACGATCGTGCTGATTGCGTCTGAGAAACATGTCACCTATGAAATTTTACGAAATATACATTTTCAGCTCTAAGTTGATAGAAGAAACAATATATCAATTCAACTAAAATTGTTACAAATAAGGAAATTATTGATATATAATTAACTCTTTTATTAATTCATTATTTATTTACTGTAAAAAATCTTTTGTTTGTTTTTGACAAGTATAAATAACCATTGCATTTTTCACTACATGTTTTCAAACTTCTTTCGTAGTTTTCATATCTGCACTTGCGAGGCCTTGAAATGTCATCAACACATCGAAAATGGCTATACATGTCAAGCCTTTTATCCTGGAATAGCCAGAATAAAAGCCGTGACATATATAGCAGGTGGATTATAACGCTTCGATATTTTTGCGAGTAGAATTAAAACGTTGTTGTCTTCATCATCTGTTAAAATACTTTTGTTAGTAGGTGGAGAGGCTCATAATGCTTTAACTATCTCTAACTTAAATTTTAAGCCATCCATTTTGATTTTTTGAGGAATTTTATTTAATATTGCATCTTGTTTGCACAGAAACCAAGAATTTGCAACAGCTAAATCAATGTAATTAATGTGCTAATAAAAAATAAAGTACATATAGAAAAAACAGGAAAGAGCGTGGAAATTTAAATTTAATCAAGAGAAATAATTTTCCAAGGAAAATAAAAATGATTTTAAAAAAGTGAGCTCCCGGGAATCGTACCGGGGACAAATCATTTTGAAGTCAGCTGCTCGAACCATTAGACCACGAGAGCTCGTGGTAAGAGGTAAAGTAAGCTTTTAACACGAGTGAGAAGAGTGGATCTGAAATAATGTTGCTGGATCTGTTAAAATTATGATCAGGGATATATTTTTCAATAGCCAAGATCGACCGATCGTTAGAGTTATCAATTTTGTTTGCTAAATTTTTTGATAAACTGTGTGATAGACATCATTTTGCTCGCGGATCTGAGGTCTTAATTCCTCATGAACCATCGAGCTTTTAATATTTGTCGGAGCATAAAGCTATCAGAAGCTTCAAATTTATTAATATGAGTTTTAGCTGCGTGTACCCAGATTGGCGCGGCATACATTAAAACTGGTCTGAGGATTAGTGTGCAGATAAGAAATTTATTTTCTCTGCTCAATACAGAATTTTTTGCAATTAAGGGGTAGAGTTTACAGACCGATTGTGGATTTAGAGTCAAGCGCTCGAGTGCTGCTTGATGGCTCCTACAGTAGAACCGAGGGTAGCGTAGAGACAACACCACGTGTCATCATTTATCAATTCAAACAGCGCGCGCTTACGTCACTTCTTTTTACTCATTTCCGTCCCTTTTCACGAAATCACTCCGACAAATATCCAGCAATCAAGAGGAAAGATGTTACACATCAATAACCAAACGTTATTTTAAGACTAAATAATTCAGTTCATGTATAATTAACTGTATTCAAAAACAATCTAAAAATGCATTCTCAGTTAACCCTGCGCTAGGTGAGCGTCAAGAAGTTCCATCCATAGGCACACGGTACCTCTCAGATTCGTCACCTCCTACTTATATTTAAAGCGGATTTAATCATTTTATTGGTGAGATTTGACAAGTAAGTGTAATGTTATATCTAAAATATTGACATAAGAATTGAAGTTTTGTTACTGAAACTCTTCATTTTTTTATTATCTTTAGTATCACCTACTTATCAAAATAATGGATTGTGACTGAAGTAATAGATAATAGATAGAGGAATCTATCTACCTGTAGCACCCAAGTATTCAGTGGTCGTTAAAGTTCAAATGATACAAAGCTAAGGAGCTATGATGACTTAAAAGAAAGGGATGGAAAAACAGAAAATTGCCCCAAAAGTTTTTTTTTAAATTAGGTTCATGTATCAATTTTGTATATTAAAATATGAAAAAATTAGGACAATTATGAAACCTTCTTTGGTAATGATTTCATTGAGCAGAACTAATTACATCTCTTAAAAAGTAATCAAAGACAAATGCTAAAAATATTTTGCTTATAAATTATTTTGGCACACGCTTCACTCCATTCAGCTTTTATGCACATGTTACAGGTGTAATATATATGAGGATGTAACCAAAATTTTTCAATTTTCTTGGTGTTGTTTCTCTGCGCTATAGAAAAACATCAACATTTATTAAATATTCGAAACACATTAAAAATTGCATTGTTGGGCGCGCGCACAGCTATGCGGGTTCAAGAGTTCCTTCCGCGTTAAATAGGAAGCGAGACACCGCGTTATTACACTCCATGTCCATAAATTAAAGATAATAAAGTTCAGGCAAAGAAAAGAGAGACAGAAGCAAAACAAATTTGACTTATTTGTAAAGTCTATTTATTTATTAAACAAAAGGTAAAAAGAGCAAAGAAGATGCTATATGTTTGACAATTAATAAAATTGTGATTTTTTATTCCCTGGAGCAAATTTCAAAGAACCTATTTACAAAAAACACAGTATAACATGGTTAGTATGATGGTTAATACGTAGTATGTCTCCCGAACGATGCAATACAGGCCGCACAACGCCTAGGCATGCTGAGTATCAAATTATCAATCTGATTTTGGGGAATATTACACCACTCATCAATCAATGCCCTCAAAGTTCCGGTAGACAGGTGGGGGAAGATTGCGGGCTGCAATTCGTCGGCCAAGCATATTCCACACATGCTCTATTGGATTCAAGTCCGGTGAGTATGCTGGCCAATCCATACGGATGATATCCTCCGATTGAAGGCATTCGTCTACAATGTTTGCACGGAGAGGACGGGCGTTGTCATCCATAAAAGAAATTCAGCACCCTTGGCGCCCCGGAACAAACGTACATGTTGTTCCAGAAATTTGATATCCCGATAGATGTGGCCTGTCATCGTTACACTCTGAACATGCAGTTCAGTTCTGGAATAGAACAATTCCACCCAAACGAGCCATCCTGCACCACCCTAACGTTGTCGATTTCAATGAATTGTTCTCGCGGTGGTAACGGGTACCTGGCGCTCTCCATATTATTAAAGTCCGGCGAGAATCAGACTGCAAACTAAACCACGGGACTCGTCGGAAAACATGCCAAGACCACTGTTGTGGTGTCCACAATGCATGCTCTCTACTCCAGGTTAATCGCGAAGGCGACAGTGAGTTGCGTGGGGTGGAACACATCTCCACAGGCCTGCGAGCATATGGACCAATGTGCCCTAAGCGTCTGTACACGGTCTGCCGTGAAACTGTCGTACCGGTAGCGGAAGAGAGCTGACGAAACAGGTCTGATACTGTGCTCCATCTGTTTTTTTTTGGCAGTAATTGCCAAATACCAGCCCTCATTCGGCGTTGTAACTCGGGGGTGACCTGTGCTGTAACATCTTCTCACATTACCATCATCTTGGGATCGTTTCAAAGCCTGGAGATGACACTCTGGGTGATTGAAAGGCTTTTAAAGCGCTTTCTATTATTGAATAATTTTTACTTCTTTTACACCATTCCTTGTATACTCTTATACTTACTCTCGTCATTGTGACGTACTATGCGCGCCATCCGGTGGTTTCCTGTAATTTGCATATTCTTCTTCAAGATGTGTGTGATAATTCTTCAGATCAAATTTTTATTTTAGAGTTTAATTTCTGTGTGATTCTGAATTATCCTTAATTTATGGACATGAGTGTAGTACTGAACCCTAGTGCGGATGAAGAAAGTTAAAAGGAAAAGATCGCTTTTCCGCTCACAGTGTAAGCGCGACACTAAAGTAATTTTTATTACGCCTCTCAGAGATTCACTCACTTAACGGAGGATTAAAAGGCGGAAATGAAAAAACTATAAGACAATCAGCAGATAGATGTATACATATTATTAACACATGCTATGTTATTTATTAATTACATAGAATTTCATGCAATTTAATTATTTGAATTTTATGTAAATTTAAAATCTATTATCGAATGATTTCTTTTTTTTTTAAAAAAAAAAAGCCAAGTTCTTACAATTATATCGAGATGTCATGGATTCATGCAGAATTCTATAATATTTATAAACGAGGATTTAATTTTAGCGCATGTATTACTTATTTCATTTTAAATACTTCAAAAGTTCAGATAGTTTTATATTTCTGGCAGATTTGCTATGGTTTTGCGTTGATTTTGAAGAATAAATTCTTTAATTTTAAGTCAATTGTTTTGTCTTTCATTTATACATATAACCCCAAATACTACTACTGTAGAGCTATGTTCTTTTGTACTAAAAGTCTTCCTTAACCATCTAATTCCCTTTCCGAAATCTGTGAGGATGTGACCTCAATGCCACGGCTTACAACAATGAAAGAGAACGCATGATACCGCAGAATGTGAAGAGATTTGCTATCTTTCTTGAAACAAGCCACCGTTAGTTGACGGAAATTCATTATAAGATTTTGGAGACTTACGGAGAACACAATGAAAGATTAAATGACTCGTACGCAGATGAAACCACAAAATTGGGAAGGCTAAAAGAGAAGAATAATGATGTCCTCCTCAATATGGATTGAAAATACTTTGTATCACACAGACGGAAAAGGAAGCGAATACAGACTCACTTGCCTCAACAGCATTTTTCATGAACTGAAACACTCCATTCCATCGTGAATTAAGAAATAAAGTTTAAATTCGTGCTGAAGAATTGCTTGGGTGAATTAAGATGAAAAGAAGAATTCATTTTGTATATAGGCCAATTTTTACTAGTTTTAAAGAAAATACTTTTTAATTTTCCGTTTGCTACGACAAAAGTTAAAACGGTTTTCGTAAGCGTGGATTCAAAATGCACATGCGCAGTTGAGAGATGTTTTATCAGAAAACTTGAAAACGGAGACAGGGATTGCTGAAAAAATTGTGTACATGCGTGTGCGTGTAAATAATGGCTGAGTGCTTTAGGCTATGAAAACAATGTCTTTATCTTTAAAAATCCACATGTTGTCAAATCACTTATAATCACTCATATCAATATAACAGGTCTTTTGTAAACGATTTCACACAATAACTAAAGATAAAATGTTCATTTTTTTAAAAAAATTGAACTATATCTGTTTTAAGTCATTTGAAAACTGGATAGAGTAATGTAACTCACATAAATTCTGAAAAATTGAAAATTTATACATAAACTTTTTTGTTTAGAGTGTATTACGTTTATTTAGTTTTTAATAACTTCTCAATATTTTTTTTTCAAGGAATTTTGATAATACGAAAAACTTTTCCTTGTAATTTTAACCTTTTCTTCGTATAGCTCACTAAATAAACCAGAAACACCACATACAAATATTCTCATACCCCAAATTTTAAAAAATATATTTCGTCTGCAGTAGGATACCTTGATGGTAATGAAAATCACTAACAATAAGCATATAAGGTTTAAATAAATGATATCTCTCAACAATGGTAAAGAATAAAATAAATTATTTTATTAAATAATTAAAAAATGTTAGGTGGGGATCTCCATAGTCTTCTTTAAGACCTATAAAAACTTGTGTTATTCTCCCACATTATATGTATTTAATACAGAAAACGTTTTTGTTACATTTTCTACCAAGTCTTCATTTAATATTTTTAATATCTGAACTGACTAATAACTTAATCTGTCAATAAAAGCCAAAAGAAAAAGGTACGAAATTATTTCACGAATGAATAAGTTGTCTTTAAAATTAGGAACATCCATATAACTAAACAATGAATTAAACATTTAGTCAATATTAAAATTTCTTTTGCAAATATAAACTATTTGAAAGAGTGTAAATTCACAAAGATAAAGTTCTTTAAATTCACGCTTATTTTATCTCAAATTAAATAACAAATTATAATGAGCTAGTTGGCTTTAAATTTTCTATCATAATTTACATATGTAAATGTATATAACTTAATATTTGAGCCCTAGTGAGAAATAGAAATAAAATCTTCAAATATTTCTACAAATTAAAATATATTATTAAATGAAAGAAGCAACCAGTATATTTGCATATAACAATATTGATTAAATTCCTCGAGTCTTATTAAGGTTCATTAACAGAAACCATTTTTATATAAATAAAGTGTTTGTATATCTAAAGAATAAGTCATAGTCTCAGAATTCAGAATCTAATTTACATAATCAATTTCCTTTGCAAAACTTTAAATAAATAAGTAAAATAATGTTTATTTTTTGAGCCTTTAATTTGAAAATACTAAATTGAAGTTTCTTAATCTTCTTTTTGCATCAAAGAATGATAAATTCAAGGGGGGAAAACTCTATTTTTTTCTAACTGAGGTAATGAAAATATTTTTTATAAAAAAAACCTTCTTTTTCAATTCGATTGTGTGGTTTCCGCAATTTGCATGTGCTCAGTTGGTCGACAATAGACCAGTGCCAACACTCAAGATCCCATTTGTTACCTAAATGTCCTCGTGAAGTGAGTATAATGCTCTCCAAACCGATCGAGTAAAAATCATCACTTGGCGTGGTGTGGAAATTAAGAGAGTGGTGTGCCGCAGCTCGCTTGCCATTTCCAACTTCAATCCAGCTATGGTTATCATTTACTAGTAGATTCAAAAGTTCCCATTACTGAGCCTATAACGTGAAAATTTTTCGCAGGAGCTTTTGCTAGCAATATTTCTGCGTTATTACATTCTTCCCTAAGTTTGTTCGAAATCACGTGGTCGGTAACTCCCCGGAGTTTTATTTTGTAGGCGGATGTATTTAGTCGCTCGGAGATTGTTGAAATTGCGTTTGTTCAGCGGATAAGGGATATTAATTTTTGTGTTCGTTTGGGAAAAGGTGCTACGGAAACTTACGAAATTTTGAAGCATATGTAAAAGCCGGATACATTATTGCGAACGCAAGCCTTTTGAGTTATATCAGTTTTCGTGAGAAGGTGGTGTCGAAGATGACAAACGCTCTGACTTCAACTTCGTTGCCGCACGGCTGAAAGTACCGCGGCTTTTGCGCGGTGCTCCGCCGAGACCGTGAGGGAGGTCATGGAAACTTGCAACGTTTTGCTAATGACTCCTTCTTCCCCGAACGTTTGTATCAATAATCGTTGACTGAATCCAGCGCAGTGGCTTTTAGTCGCTTAACGCATAAACGCGCCACAGAGCAAAGCTTCCATCTTTTTCACGTAAACATAAATCAAAGTTTTTCGCGCAGAAGCGTCAATAACGTTATGCATTAACTGTAATCATTTTTCCACCTATTTACCGAACAATGTGCTTCGCGAATCCCATGATGGAAGTAAACTCCCGTGAACCCGCTTTACCCACATTGTGACTTTGGGGAATGCAGTGATTTATCCAAAAACACTTGAGGATTTACGCCCAGATGCAAAAGTTATACACCGTGCTTAGCCATAGAGTGAAAATGAGCTTTATGTGTGCACAAGATGTTAAAAACCTCGAGAAGAATTTTGTTTCACTTTTATAGGAAATTTCACTTCGCATATGCTTCTCTTACTACCATACCGACGGTAAAAGTTCATGGCAAGACTGTAATTTGTATGGATGATAAATTAAAACCCACATGAAAATGTTGCATATCGAGGAATAATTGATAGCCCAAAGCGGCTCCGCCAGCTTCCTCGGATATTTGTTAGGTCCCCGCAGAGGATTCTCTGACGCGCTGAATGCTCCGGCTTTGGCTGCAACACACGCTTGAACGTGTTTTCCGTGGCTTTGGAAGACTTGATTCGTCCTGGGATTTTATACAATCCTTCGAGAGATCCAATTTCCTCAAATCGTTGCTGTATGAGATCTAATACTGTAAAAAGGCCCCTCTTTCCATGGCTCTTCATATTTTTTTAGTTTGAATTTCACGCAGAGCAATAAACGCGCTTATTCCTCATTCATGTATAACAGCCACCAACAAAACTTTGTCTTGGTCACTCAGCATCCTTGTTTACTTAATTAAGCACTTGTTCACTTAATTGTTCAGATCTGGATCACGACCATCAGTATTAAATCAACGCCCGCCCCATTTTGCATATTTCCAACTAAGTCGTTTGCGCCAGCGCCACCTATATCACCGCGAAGCCTTTGCTGTCTTTTAAGATAATTCCCAGGTGAAATTATCGATGCTAGCATGTGCAAATCATTTTTTATTTTGTTTGAATTTTCCGCCTTATAAAAAGTTTCTACGGACTTTCTACCCACCCGTTGGTAAGACATATATCAGGGATTCTCAAACTAATAATTATTGAAGAAGAGATATGCTGTCACTTCTACTATAGTACCGTAGAATCACCCCCTATATCACGAAGATTCTAAATTATTTTTAAAATACTCTGAAAGCTTAAAGAAGAGATTTTCATTTTAAATATCATGATACAATTAAATAGCTCAAAAGTGTGAAATTACTATCGATTTAATGTCTTATTTATTACATTGCTTATAATATACAGCTTTATCAAATACCCATCATCCCCCCACTTAAAATAATATATATTACTTCCGCTACTATACCGCGAACCAACGTCGTATTGCGTAATAGATCTCAGCAGCTATTCATTTAGCCGAGACAGATTAGATGCAGCTTCGAGCGAAACCAACCAGAAAACATATATGATAAATTTCATCGCAGTCAAGTCATCATCATCACAGATTTCTATAACTGTCCAGCTACCACTGGTGAATTATCGGTGGTGAGCGTGAACCCTCAGCATCTATCGACCGCGCGGTCATCGCCTCGTAGTTGTTCTGAAACCGCCACAGAATTAAGTTTGCATAATAAATTGGTCCTATTATCGATTTGAAACGTCAACGTTATAACAAATGTGGAGATCGCAGGCTGTTAACACTTCAGCCAAGTGACTTATTCTGACTAGGTATATAATCAACCCATCAAAACATACACACTTCTAAACGGAAGATATAGTACGTGGAGTTTTGTTACAAAGCAATTAACGTAAAGCAAATATTAGCAGTGATGAAATTGTTATCATTTTATTGCTGAATGACGAATATATGTTCCCTGCGATTCACTCGTAGGGATGCTCGCGTAATAAGCTTTCACACATCGCCTTTTTATGTGAGTCATTTTTAGTAAACAATGAAAATTTGATTTTCTTTCATTCAGAATGCGAAATCTTCTTAGTTCCTTTTCTTTAGAGTTTCAAAGGAAGTAAAACTTAGAAGATTATTTTGCCAAAAACATTTATACATTTTCTAGTAACACATTTAAAAAAAAAAAATAACTTATTAAAATGAATGATCAAGCGCGGATTAAATAAATTCTTGAGCCATAGAACTCATATATTATGCTTATGCTACCGCCTCAAAACAAAGGCAGCACAACCTGGTTTTCTGAAAAATTCAATTTGCAAACAAATAATATGTTCAAACATTTGATAGATAAGGCATTAAAATAGCTTTTTTATCAAATGCGTCATAGAACGGTATAGCAAAAAGTGTACGCCGGTAAAAAATCATGATTTATAACAAAAAAGCAATCTCTGCGGAAAAGTCCATTCTTGGAGAAACAGCACATCACAGTGTTAAGTGTGGTAAAATGGCATAAAAACAATACAAAAATGGGTTCTAATAAGCAGAGTTCGTAACCACCGCACCGAATTTATTATAACATTTCCCTATGCTTTTCTTGTTTCTTATTAAATTGTCAAACAGACACTCCAATAGGGAAGCGAAGACCAGACACAGAGTAAGCCTTGTTTTCAGCTCATGTAACACTTAGAGATTTAAAGCAGTAACCTCTCTCTGCCAAGATAGTCCCAAAATATTGCTCTTTATTTGATTCGTGGCCTGATTTGTTTCGGGCCATTCCAGAATTTGCCTTCAAAACCGTGATCCTCCGTATACCCTCAACAACTGAGCTCGAATAGGTCGCGTTTATCATCCACTGAAACAGTCGTTACCAAGCCAGCAGCAGCGATGCGGGCGGACATATGGATCAAGGATCTCATCCCGATATCTAAGACCAGTTACGGTTCCTCCGCGGAATATTATGCAGGTCATGGCTACCTAGTTGAGATCCCCGCAGCTCAAACCAGGTATCTCCACCACCCCCTATAACTGTGCGCCTTTTTCAACAGTAAAAGCTGGGGATTGATGGTGGTACTCAGTGGCGCGCTGTGCTCTTCCAGATCAGTAGACGCCCTGAATCACTCTCCTTCCATTGTAAATCTGACTCGTCTGTGAACAGCACAGAAGCCCATTGTTGCTGCGTCCAAGCAAAGCTATGTTTCCTTCCCCTCCAGCATAAGCGTCTCTTCCGATTTCCGTCCGTTGAGGGAACGCACACAACTATCTTTCTAGCATAAGATCTGTATTTCGTGAAAAGATTGATTTCCAAACTGGTAGCGCGGAGATTCTTCTTCCTGATGCTGGAGTGGTCTGCAACGAGCTGCGGCACAGTAGTGGTTCTTCTCCTTCGTGCCGAAAGAGCTAGAAAACGGTCTTCGCAGGTGTTGTAGTTCGTGGTCGGCCTGAACAGGGCTCTTTCGTATTTGTCATGAATCTTGATTTATAGTATTGATCCCAAAGTCTCTTGAACAACACTACGAGACACATTGATACTTGCCCAGCAGCATCAGCTCGCGAAATCCCATTTCCATCCATCCAACTGCCCGTCACCTGAATGAATTTCAGTGAAACGACGCTCCTGAGACATTTTCTAAACTCTATTGACGCCTATTGGTCACTGAAACCGTCACTGAAAAATCAACACAACTTACACACAAAAGTACGAAAGCTTGATATTTGCATATTTTCTCCCTCACTCATAAATATACGTTCTTTTCTATAAAAATAAAAAGTGGTAGCAATCGTTTTTGCATTAATGTTTTTAAAGTTCGTTATTATCATTCATGTAAACTATGCATTTTATTGTTACTGCCATTTTTATGGTGAGCTTCGAAAAACATATTGTACCTTAACTTTTGAGGCCAGTGTATTACATGAAACGACAAAAAGCTACACAAATCGATGTTTCGCAAGGAGTTCAAAGTATTTTAGTCCCCAACGGATTCCTCAGACTGCAAAAATCTATATTTTTTACGCGAGCTGATTTGCCTTTTTTGAAAATAATACTTCCGAACCAAACTATGACTGTGCGTGCGCGTGCGCGTGCGTAAAAGTGTAAGTGTGTGCGTGTGTGTGTGCGTGTGTGTGTGTGTGTGTGTGTGTGTGTGTGTGTGTGTGTGTGTGTGTGTGTGTGTGTGTGTGTGTGTGTGTGTGTGTGTGTGTGTGTGTGTGTGTGTGTGTGTGTGTGTGTGTGTGTGTGTGTGTGTGTGTGTGTGTGTGTGTGTGTGTGTGTGTGTGTGTGTGTGTGTGTGTGTGTGTGTGTGTGTGTGTGTGTGTGTGTGTGTGTGTGTGACCACAAAAAAGTTTGATCAAGGGTTCATTTGAGGAGAAAGTTTGGAAAATGTTGCTTTAAACCAGTGATCTTCAAACTTTTTCTACTCACGGAACCCTTGGAACCACAAGGTGTTTGTGTTCCCGGGTGGGGGGTCCTTCACACACTTAACGGAGAATTTCTTAAAATAATATTTAAAGTAGATCAATATATGTTACAAATGCTTTATATAAAGAAAAAAAAAGGTATTGTATCTGTTATTAAAAAAAATTTTATGTGATTTTAATATAACATATACTGATTAATAATATTAATTAATGATCCAAGTTCCACATATCTATGCATTATATTTATATATAGTAACTGAGATAAATACTTGCATTTTTTCACACAAAATGTCCAAATCTAGGTGTACTGAAATTTTCTGCTGTCGCGTTTCCTTTTTCTGCGTTTAATTTGCTTTTATATTTTATTTTTATAACTACTCACTTTGACAAATATTTTTCTTTTAAATTCATTGTTCTGAATATAATTAAAATTTTACAGCTGTGTGAGAAATCCTGTAGATTTTGCATGAGTATTGTGACGGCTCACGCGTCTTTTCTTTAACATGTCCTTTGGATTCTGTGGGCCAGAATTAATGGCAACTCTTTTCCAACCAAGTCCAAGAAGTGAAGTGTGAATGAAAGATGCAAATGAACAAACGTTTAAATATCGGAACTTAGAGTAAGCGAGATGGCAATGTAAAGTAATGTTTGACAATTGATGTTAGTTTGTGGCAGTTGATGGTTATTACAGTTCGTGGTTCAAGTCTGAATGAGTTTTGAGTGACGTGAATACAAGTTATTAGTGATCGAATATATAAGGCTAAGTTGCACACCAGTACATACATAGACAAGATTAAGCATAGAACAAGATTGATCGTTCCTCCGAGCTGTAATAAGGTAGGATTGATTATTTAATATTAGAATCGGAGATTAGGCAGTTCACTTATTGATAGTGGTCTGAATTAGATTAAGTCTTATTATATATATATATATATATATATATATATATATATATATATATATATATATACACTGCTGGACAATTGCTAAGGACGGATCACAAATTGCTATGTAGCATAACATTAAGCAAGACATGAGGCCTAGTAGGATAAAATATAGTTGCCACACTGTTCAGACATTAGAATAAAGAATATTTATTGTTCTGAGTACAAAAGCTGTGAAACATCTGAAAGAGAAAAAAAAAAATGTTCATTTGATCTGCGTACGGAGAAATGGAACAATGCATCTAAAAGTCAGCAGGCACCTTAAAGAAAGGTATCAGTATGGGATATGTCCAACGTGGAGTGTGATGCAACATTCAACACGTCGTATCATACTTTGCACAATATTATACAGCAGCTGTTGAGGCAATTTTTATCCCATTCCTCTGTGAGACAGATGAGGTGTTCTTGTTTGTCGGAGGATAGTTTCGACCAGCAACTTGCCTCCCAAAGCATCCCACACATTTTCAATGGGGTTTAGATCTGGAGAACGCGCTGGCCATACGAGACGTTGAATACCCTCGCTGTCTAGACAATACTGAACAGCGAGTGTTCGATGACATGTTGCGTTGTCGTCCATGAAAACAAATTTATCAGCGACAGCACCACGGAAAAGACGAACACATGAGGAAGTAGAACTTCATCAATGTATCGTAGGCCCGTCATAGTCCCATTCGCAACCACATGTAGGCGCGTGCGGCCATTGATCATGATGCCAACCCACACCATGATACTGCATGTCGGATATCGGTCCTTTCCTGATATTTTCTGATGATAAGCAGTACCACTCGCGCCAGATCAGTTGGCGTCTAAATCCGATGACAGACTGAACCTACTCTCACATGAGAACAGTACGCATGCCCAGTCCTGTTCAGTCCAATTGTGATGCTACCGATACCATTGCAAACGGGAAGTACGGTTCGGTCTGGCCAATGGGACACACAACAGGTCTGCGTGTATAGTTCTCCTCCCCTCAAACGTCTGGCAACAGTTTTTCGGGAGATCTGCTTTCCTGAGGCAGCAAGAAACTGATTTGCCACCCGCTGAGCTGTGGTGCGCCTGTTCCTTTTGCTGATAGGACGATATATCTGTCTTCTCTGCAGGCGTCGTACTTCTAACACGACTCCCCGGCCGTCTACTACACATTCCAGTAGTTTTAAATGACTTCCGCAGCCGTGAAACAACGCTGTGAGCGATGTCGAACTCCCTGGCAACATCTGTTATTTTTCGCCCTTCTTCGATCTTTCCAATAATTCGGCCACGCATAAAATCATCTATGTGATGTCGGGAAGACATGTCAAAAATTTTAAGTTCGTCTATTAAATCTTTCCTGTAAAACTTTGACTCGAAACAACAACTGTCCACACGCGTCAAAACCTTTAAAGCTCTTATGAACGCTATCACGTGATGAACAGACGTGGAAAAAAATTTGAATACTCATACTTCTTTTTTACTAATACCCCGCACTTATTCTAATTTTCCACATTTTGCTTCCTTTCATTTTGTGGTTGCTATGGATGATAGTGTTATCCGTCCTTAGCAATTGTCCAGCAGTGTATAATATATATATATATATATATATATATATATATATATATATATATATATATATATATGTATATATATATATTGTGTGTTGCGTATTTTACCATCGTAGATCTCTCTCATATTAATTATTATAATTTAATTTGTTAAAGGTTTAAGTTGAATATCTTAATAAAGTCATATTAAGATAATGTTTGATCCTAGTCTTTTCGTTAATCCTACGCCTCTAGCTCACATTGATACTTCGAGAGATGTTCTTCCAAATTCCATGTTCTTCAATATGGCGCCTAACTCGGTTTAATCTATATGACCCCGAGATGAGAAACGCGAGAGGGTTTAATGTTTGGCCAGAAGTGTACTTTTCTGGGTCTGAGAACGTCACCGAATTTTTGGAGGGTATTGACAATCAAATCAAATTACTTGAAATACCCAGTGACTTATCGTGCGCTTATTTGAAAGGTCATCTCCTGGGGAGAGCCCTAGATTGGTACCAAACCAAATATTCGGATCAGCGTTAGTGCAGAATACAGCCACGGACTTCGCGCAGCTGAAAGCAGCATTGTCGAAGGCATTCCCTGTCATCCAAAATAGGAAAGATTTAGAGACACGTTTTTACGCATCTCAGCAAAGACAGAACCAGAAGCCGACATATTTTGTTTACGATTTGCTGAAGTTGAACAAGAAGTTAGAACTGGGGATGCCTGAGAAAGCCCTAGTAGATCATATTTTCGTTAGACTTGAGCCGCAAGTACAGGACTATGTGGAAGTGCGTAATCCACAAACCGCGAGTTAATTGGTAGAAGTCTTAGCAAAGTTTGAGGAAAAATATTCGTGCAAGGCAACACTAGGTTCGAGAAATAGTAATAACGTGGAAAGACGAGGTTGGAATGAGCGTAGGATGTCTAATGTTGGTAATAATCGAGGAAATTTGAGAAATTCTGAGGTGGTAAATAGACCAAATAATGGTAGAAATGATTATAGGGGTAGCCATCAGAACAACCGTTAAAGAAATCAGTGGTTCGAGAGCAGGAATAGGTTTCAAAACGATGATCGCAGATATAACGATAGGGGATATCAATTTAGAAATCGAGGTCAAAATGACGATTTTAGTAGAGGAGTCCAAAGAAATAGGGGTTCGAGTGAAAGTTTTAGTCGAGGCAGTAGAAAACAAATGGGACGTTTAAATGTTTTGAAAGTGAATGATATTAAAGGTGATCAGACGCAGTCGATAAATCAGTCACCGATTAAACTTTCAGCAATATGTATGTCTCCGGTAGAACTTCCTTATGTTCCTATTTTATTAGACGAAACTTTTACGAAAACGTTATGGGATACTGGAGCGGAGAAATCATTTCTATCGGAAAAGACATATCGAAAATATTTTTTATAAGCAAGTAAAGAAATCGAATACTCAGGTGATCACGTCACAGGGAGCTAAATGTAAAAATATTGGAGTTGTGGAATTAAATATTCGAATAAGGGAGTTTGAAAAACCTTGGTTGTTCCATGTGTTAGCAGATTTGGAATACCCATGTATTCTTGGGATAGATTTCATAGGCGGATCAAAGATTATCTTAGACTTTGATCGGAAATCTTTGGCGATTCCGGATTCGCAGATTAATAAGGTGGTTAAAAAGGTTGACGAAGAAAAAGTAGAAATAAATCTTTTTAAGACCGAATTAGAAGAAAAACAGAAAGGGGAATTACAAGATTTGTTTGATAGTTTTCAAGGATTGTTTTCAGATAAACCAGGGCTTACGCATATTTTATATCATGAGATTGACCCGGGAGATAACCCACCGGTTGTTTCCCGGCCATACCGGTATGATAGGGTGAAGCAGGAGATTCTCGATTATCACGTAGACAAAATGTTGAAAGAAGGAAATATAATTCCCATTCAATCCCCGTACGCGTCACCAGTTGTGTTATGTAGAAAGAATAATGGGTATAGCTTAGCTGCTGATTATCGGAAACTTAATGTGATCACAAAGTATCCTCGGTATTCTTTACCCTTAATAGACGATTTAATAATGAATAAACCCCATACAAGGATAATGTCAGCCCTCGACCTTAGGTCAGGATATTTTCAAATGGCTGGGAACCCTAGTGATATAGTTAAGACAAAATTTGTCACGAAAAATGGCACCTACGCTTTCTGCAGAATGCCATTTGGCTTCTCAGGGGCGGCTGCCAATTTTCAGAAAGCAATAGATATAATTCTCAAACCCGTGATAGGGAAGTTTGTGAATGTTTATATAGACGATGTGATTATATCATCTTCATTATTCACTCAAGATGTTGAGCATTTGAAAAAAGTTTTTTCGATTATTACATGAGGCGGGGTTAACGTTGAATACAGATAAATGTAAATTTGATTGTGAAGAGTTAAAATATTTGGGTTTAATTATTAATAAGGAGGGAATTAAAACTGATGAAACAAAAGTTCAAGCTAAAGTTGAAATGAAACCACCGCGTAATTAAAAAGAGGTGTCGAAATTTTTAGAAATGTCCCAGTGGGACGCAAAACTTATTAAAAATTATGCCGGTCTTTGCGAACCTCTTTATAATCTTAAACGAAAATTAAAGAGATTTATTTGGTCGATTGAGGCGCAGAAAGCATTCGACGCGGTCAAGGCGGCTATAACAAAAGCGCCAGTTTTAAAATTTCCAGATTTCAAAAAACCTTTTGAGTTATTTACGGATGCAAGCTAAATAGGGGTAGGAGCGGTTCTAAACCAAGAGCAGCGACCAGTAGTATTTGCTTCTCGTACGCTTAGTGCTGCGGTGAGGAATTACACGGTAACAGAGAGGGAAAGTTTAGCAGTGGTTTGGGCTCTGAATAAATTCAGAACGTATTTAAGTTCTTTCCCGATTAAGGTTATTACGGATCACGCTGCGTTAACACGTTTAACACATGGTAAAAATTTGTCAAATAGAATGATCAGATGGGCATTAAAATTAGCAGAATTTAATATAGAATGGGAGCATCGTCCCGGAACTCAAAATGCAGTGTCTGACGTTTTGTCGAGAAACCCAATTGAAAGTATAATAGGAGAGAAAGTTCATTGTGCAATAATCAGGGATTTGGTACATTCGTCACAAGATGAGTTAATAGAAGAGCAAAGAACAGACCCAGAATTAGGTCATATCTATAGATATCTGGAAAACCCAGAAGATAGCTCAGTTAATGCGACAATATGTGAGAATTGGTCCCGAGAATTTCGTTTAATTGAAGGCTTGTTATTTTATGCGAAATATGGCAAAGTCATTAGAAGAAATGCGAGTATACATTCCAAAATATTTAAGGAATGAAATAATGAGAGAATTTCACGACAAGCCATTAGCACAGTGGTTCTCAAACTTTCACTACTGGCGACCCAATTTTCAATCATATTTTTTATCGCCCCCTAAAAAGAATAATGTATTGAATGCAATAATAATGCACTTCGGAGCTAAAGCTACAATACGATCATAATTATAAATCGTACAAATTAACAAGTATTAAATTTTGTATATATGTTACTTTTAAGTAATATTTTTTTTACTTTTTAGTTCGATTCACTATAAAAGCGTGTTTTTTAGTTTGTTTTAAAACTAATTTATTTTATATTTATTTTTACTATACACGATAATCACAATTCTAGTGAATAATTTAATTAAGAGAAAATATACTTACCTACTTTCAAGGACTTTTCCATTTTTCTTAGAAAATTAGAGAAAAAATCCAATAAAACTAAAGAAAATGTTCCAAATGTGCGTGCCCTTAATAAAGGACATAAATCACAGACACTTTTCGCTAACAACACAGGAACGTTATTTTCCAGCTAAACTGTCATATTTTGTTCACGTTTTTGTAGTTTTGCTGTTGTTTGATGATCTACATATAGCATTTTGAACTTTTTCTTCCTTATGCCTTTTTGACAAGCCGAAATGCTACATTAGGGCTTCATGGTTCTCTTCATAGAGATCTTTAGACAGCAATTGAAAATTCCAAATCAACTCAAAAGTTTCATGTCTAACGCTTTTCTGATATTTACTTTCGCTATCTTGATTAATATGCATTATTTCAGTAGGTTTTTCAATTGCCTGATAAGTTTCAACGTCCTTCAATAGGGATCACAGATACCCATTTTTTTTTAATATTCTGCTTATTCACATTTATAAACCATAATAAGTTGTACAACACAGCAATCAAAACTACAAAATTGTTCATGGGGAAAGTGTAGCATGTTCTAAAAAATAATTGTGTGAAACGTTTTTCTTTATGCATTATATGTTTCAGAATACTCATGCTTATCCATATATCATAAAATCTCTCACATGGAAAAAGATGAAACAGAAATATATTATATATATTTACAACTTCACTAAAAAAAGACGGAGATAACCGTACCAGTAAGTTCGAAGGTCAGCTAAAGTAATATTTTAGGTTAAAAGATACGTAATAAAAAAATCTCTTCGTTTGATATCCTTAAAAGAAACGTAAAAAAAATCTCTACGTTTTCATATTGACCACAAAGCAAACAAAATATTTTTTTTAAATTTGGTTATAGAATCAAAGATGGCTAATGAGCGTTTGAAGTGGAATCTTTTATTTTTGATGATCACCAGATGATAAAAATTAATTATATCAGTGTAAATGTGTATTTTTTATTATGTCAGAAAGCATCTTGTTTTACTTCATTCCAAAAAATTATTTTTTCAACCTTTTATTTTCAATATGCTCGCTCCCCCCTCGCCGGGTTACCGCGCCCCCGCAGGGAGGCGCGCCCCACAGTTTGAGAAACACTGCATTAGCAGGTCATTTTGGACGTTTTAAAACTTCTCATAAAATAAGGATGTTTGTTATTTCCCGTATATGAGAAAATTTATTGATCAATATGTCTCTACATGCCATATGGGCACAATTAATAATTATAAAAACGCGTTACCAGCTGGTCGGTTAATACCAATTGTATCAAATTATCCAAATGAAATAGTTACGTTAGATTTGTTAGATCCGTATCCCGTGTCGAGAGTAAGACACAACCGATATGTATTAGTAATTACGGATTATTTCAGCAAGTGGGCTGAATTCATACCCCTTAAAAAAGCCTCTGCTAGAGTTATAGCAGATAATTTTTTTTGATAATTATATATCGCGTTTTGGAGCTCCAATAAAATTAATTAGTGATAACGGTCCCCAATTTATCTCCGATATTTTTGAGAATTTAAGTGAAAGATTAGGCATAAGGTATGTGAAGACTGTTGTTGATAGACCTCAAGCAAATAGAACAGAACGCGTAAATCGCGATCTGGTGCAAATGATTGCAAATTATGTCAATGAGCAACATGACACATGGTACCAATTCTTACGTCAGTTTGCTTATGCTATTCGTACGGCTGTAAACGAAACAACGGGGAAAACCTCTGCGGAATTATTCTTAGGTAGAAAGTTAATTACGCCTTTTCAGAAATTAGTGATGGTATCAGACGGAACGGAATTTGCAGTAGGAGATATTGAGAGGTTGTTTGAGGAGGCTAGACGAAAAACAGAAACTAAACAGGAAAAATGGGGAAAATATTATAATAGACGCAGGCGTGATGTGCAAATTAAGGTGAATGATTGGGTTTTGATAGCAACACATCCTTTAAGTTCGGCAACAAGAAAAGTGGTAGCTAAATTTAAACCAAAATTTGAAGGTCCATATAGAGTATTAGATGTAAAGAATAACAACGTAGTGGTATGGAAGGCGGGAAAAAGGTTATCGATTAATGTAGATCAGGTTAGAATATATCGTCATAGGAAATGTGACGAGACGGAGATAGGAACTGGTAGTTCGCATAAAGGTAGTTTCCGCTATGAATCGAGTGAGTGGTTTTGACAGAGTACAACGGAGATCAAATGAGTCGCGAGATGGTAAAAAGAAAGGGTCAGAGGTAAAACGTGAGTTGGAGGGAAAAGGATTAAGTTTTAAAAATGATCAGGGTGAGAAAAACACAAATAATACCAATAAGAGCGGACCACTTATTAGATCAATACCTAGTTCTTGGTCTGAGAAAAGTAGAAGGATTAAAAGAAGCAAAAATGAAATGTTAGGCTATAAAATATCACATGAATCTGGGTCGGGAGGACCAGAAAGGAAGAATCATAAGGGTTCAGAACATAGAGTACCTAAAAGATCTTTGTCGTCGAACTATAAAACTAATAGTAATCTGCCAAAATTTTGAAAGAAAAGCCGAAGAGAAGAAACAGTAACTCCCACCACAAGCGGCTACAACCTCAGACCACGAAGTAGAAAAAGAGTAGAGTCCCGACCAACCATAGAGAGAAACACACAACAGGGAGGACCATTTCGATCCAGAAAAGGCAGAGGAAGGAACGACAGCCTCTACATCGAAGAGCGAACAAGATCAAACAACAGTAATGCCAGACAAGGAGGGGATCGACAACGGCAGGACCAGGAAAGGAAAGGGGTTGTACGAGAAAGTCTCTATCCTTGGAGGTCCTGGTAGGAAACGCCAACTACAAGTCATAAGAACCAGGTTGTATCGTTTCTTTTTATATTCTTTCGAACAAGTATTGCAATGAAGCAAATCACGGTCGGATATTTAAAATTTAAGAAGCCAAGCAAAAGTGGACACTACAATGAGTGTGTTTTTCTAGAAGAGAAAAATAAACTTTTATCTTGTAAATTTTTATATAAATATGGAGAAAACACTTGCAAAAATGCATTTGTTTACTTTTGTGTATGACTTCGCTAAGATGCGACAATTCCTTTGGTTATTTGTTTTAATGGTTTTTTGAAAAATGTTTGTAATTGTATAGTGTATGTATATGTATTGTTACATTGTTTCATATTAATTATTAAATATTAAATTTATTATTGTTACATATTTCATTGTTTCATATTAATATTGTTTCATATTAATATTGTTTCATATTAATTATTAATTATTAAATTTATTATTGTTACATATTTCATTGTTTCATATTAATATTGTTTCATATTAATATTGTTTCATATTAATTATTAGTTATTAAATTTAATATTTTTACATATTTCATTGTTTCATATATTAATATTGTTTCATATTGATTTCATTTTTCATATTAATTACTTTCAGTCCTAATCACACTATCTATGTGTCTCCTCTCTCACACTCATACCCTTTCACTATCCTCTCCTGTCACTTTCTTCTCCTCTCTCTATGTCCATCTCTCACTATCACTCTCCTACTCTCTCTCTCTTCCTGTTTGACAATCATCTAAAATGTTTAGAGTTTAATTACTTTAAACTTTATTTCTTTAATTCTCTTCCTTATTTCAACCTAATCTAGAATTAGAGACTATTATAAGATGAAAAATAATAACTGAAAATAATATGACTTATAATAATCAAAATTCACAAAGACTTGTCAAAGATAACTCCAAGAAAACTATGATTATAGATGACGATAGCATATAATCCCATTAATAACATAAATCTATTAAATTGCAAGGTATTTCTTAAAAGATAAAAGTGAATTAAATTGATGATCAAAATAATGAAAGGCAACTCGTTCGAGTTCACAGAATTTCAGGGAAGGAGTTTGAAATAAGCCACACACTACTGTAGAAGAAAAAATTAAATGGTCAAAAAGTCTACCGTTTGAAATATGGAATAGAGAATGATACTGGCAAGAATGAATGAAAATTTAATTCATCAGATGCAGCCGGGAACGAAGAGTGATCGCAAAAGATTGGAGAAGAAAAAATGACTGTCCGAACAACTGTCACCACAATTGATTCATCTTCGTCAACCACGTGATCTAAAGAGAAGCAATGACTTAAATATTAAACAGCATGTTATAACTCCCGCACTAGATTTTAAGGTGGTATACCATGTTTGAAAAAAATTATCTTATCGAATCGAGCATTTGGGCTGCAAGCTATTTTCAATTAATACTGAAGAAAAATACAATGTATAAGTACATAATTGCAGAAGGTCTTTCACACTTTATGTGAACGATTTTGTAATTCACTATCTCCTTTCCATTTTGATATAAAACTTTGGAAACCTTAGAATAATTGTCTGCTAAGGTTTTCTTTTGATTGGAATGTAAAATAAAATATTTATTTTTAAAATGGCTCCTTAAAATGATATATGGCTCCAAGGTTATGTAATTACGCTTTCAAAGATAAAATATTCATATCAACAAATTAAAAAGTGGTGTAAAAATCTCGGTTATTCCATTTGAATCAAAGGTATTTATAATTTGAAAGCGAAAAAGCGTCTAGCAGAAAATAAAAATGAATACATGACCATGAAACTTCATTCTGAGACTGTTCAAACGCAGGTAACTATTAAGAAAGTGAAGTCTCTGATACTAAAAGAAAATCCACCAAATAAAATATTCTTGCATCGAAACTAGGTACGTCTTCCGGAACTATAATTCAAATCTTTCATAAAGATTTAAAGTTAAAACAGATGTTTAAACCTTAATTTCGTCTCCTTTTCTAAAACATTTTACTGAAAGAAAAGCAAATTGTAAAGAGTGTTTATTCCCAGGTATAGAAGTTTAAGTTGGCATTGCTTTCCAAGATGGCGACCGATTTAACAGCTGTCCAGTGATTTATTCTCAGTTTGGTTTGGCAATTCATCATGAATAGACTCACGCCTGAACAACACTTTCAAATTGTGCAATTTTATTTCGAAAATAATTGCCGTTGCTCCCGATTTTCATAAGCGAATTTTGTTTAGCGATGAAGCGCACTTCTGGTTGAATGGCTACGTCAACAAACAAGACTGCCGCATTTGGAGTGAAGCTAATCCACAAGTGTATGTCGAAACACCGTTACATCCAGAAAAACTGACTGTTTGGTGCGCTTTATGGGCTGGTGGAATCCTTCTTCAAAAACGATGAAGGCCACAACGTTACAGTCAATGGTGATCGGTATTGAGCCATGATTACTAACTTTTTCATTCCTGAATTGAACAATCATGATGTCAAGGAGCTGTGGTTCCAACAAGACGGCGCAACATGTCACACAGCTCGTGCCACAATCGATTGATTGAAAGACACGTTTGGTGACCGCTTAATTTCACGTTTTGGACCCGTGAATTGGCCTCCAAGATCTTGTGATTTAACACCGCTAGACTATTTTCTGTGGGGCTATGTAAAGTCATTGGTCTATGCGAATAAGCCACAAACGCTTGACCATTTGGAAGACAACATTGGCTGTGTTATTGCCGATATACGGCCACAAATGTTGGAAAAAGTCATCGAAAATTGGACGTCCAGATTAGATTACATCCGACTCAGCCGTGGCAGTCCTATGCCAGAAATCATATTTAAAATGTAATGCCACAAGATTATCTTTCGAATAAAAAAAAATTCATGTCAATCGAATAATACATAGTTGTTTTATTGCAATTTAAAGTTCTATACCTCTAAAAAAAACACCCTTTTGAAAGTTATGTAAAAAACACTTAGATGCTGAAAAATGGAAATTTTTGGTAATTCTCGAGGAGGTATGGGTATATTTAAGGGTCCCGAAAGGGATTCATGATAGCTCCGGGATTTTCTAACAACGGCAAATTAAAAATCAGAAAAGTCTGAAGTAAAGCCAAAATTAATTAACTCTACGTTTAGCAGAATATTTTATAACCAATGTTTGAAGAAGTTCCAACTTTAGATGGAAAGGACATTGATAAAGTTGAGCTTCATATGGAAAAGCCTCTAATCACACGTCTAAGTCAACTGACGCTTATTTAGCAAAGAAAGAATCAGAAACAGGAATAAAATGTACTTCATTTGATTAAATATGTGTAAATTCACCATACGCTCCTCCAATAGACTTTTGTGCTTTCGGTTTATTAAAACGAGTCTCAGGAAAACGGCATCCAAGAACACTGAACGGACTTTAGAAAACGGTTCAAGAGAAATGGAATAAAATTTGCATGATAGTATTAAGAAAAAGTTTACTTTCATGAAAGCTTCGAGCTACAGCTATTGTCAAGAATCATGGCTATCATACAGAAGCAAATTATCATAAAAAATATGGTATGTATTGATGAAATATCTATCAAAATTGTTTCCATAAAATGTGAACGACCCTTTGTTTACGTATCTACACTATTAAACTGGTATGTAAACCATGCAACACCTGGACATGTAGCTAGTAAATAAAGATTAGCCATTAATCTCCCCCTTAGCTGAGTATTTCATGATGTTGTATCATTATGTACTGTTTTGTAAATTACTGGTGTTTAATTCCAAGCATAAAGCATTCTATTTTATTGAAAAATATTTTTATGTCCTTCTCCTCTTAGTTTAAAAAGTACAGGACTTGATCTTCTGAAACGGAAGTATAATTATTTTTAAACTTCCACAACGCCTCCCCAAAGTTGATTTCCGCAAAACACCTTTTTAGCGGATTTCTAGTCAACAAAATTAACATGTTTACCAAATTTCATGTATGTGGGCCTAACTGTTCTTAAACGAGAATTTTTATATATAACACCCACTTAACCCTTTTCAAATCTCCTTGGGAGTCGACTCCCACAAATCACTACTTACCAAAAGAAACGTATTTATAAAATTTCAAGTCTGTACGTCTAGTAGTTCAAAAACAGGAAATGTTATCTATATGTTGCCTCCCCCTTATCCCCTGCAACACACCTTGCAAGCCAACTTCCGATAAACCCGTTCTCGCAGATCGATATTAAACAAAAGAAACATGATTTCTTAATTCCAAGTATGCAGGCTTAAAAGATTAAAAACGGAATTTTCTTTATTTATGCGCCTCCCTAACTCTCCTTGGGAATCGATTTCCAAAATCCCTTCTCAGCGGATCTCTACTCAGCAAAAGAAACATACTTACAATTTTTCTAAACTGCAGGAATAATATTTCAAAAAAGGGAACTTTTATTTATCTATGATTTTGTACAGATATTTCCCATTTTGTGGATGAGAGAGTACACCAAGCTCCTTCAAATAAAAAAAAACACTAAAGAGAGTAACCTTTATTAGATGCACTAAGATGTCTCATATAGAAAAACAGACTCTAAAATAATGTATGTTGTTTGTTACAAGCTTCGTTTACAAAGCATTTTTCCCCTTCATTTTATTTTGAATATTCATTAAAAATTCAAATGAACTACGCAGTGAAAAACATGTATCCAAGCACAGAGTAAAGATATGTACTTCACTTCGGAGAAAAAACAATTTAGTCTAAAATGCTAATAATTGCCCTACTACAGTACTGTTCAAACTGTGGGGCGCGCCCCCTAGAGGGGAGTGATAATACTAGGAGGGGGGCCGAGCATACTGAAAAGTCGAAAATGAAAGATAGTTATTAAAAAAATTATTAATTTACTGAAAGTAAATAAACAAAATACATTCAGAACAAATAAAAAATAAAATACACATTTACATTGATGTAATACACTTATTAATATATCAGTACTACACAATGTATTTTATAACTAATTTAATAGTACTAAATTTTTTTTAAGAACAAGTTTAACAATTACCAGTGACCCCACGGGATTATCATACATAAAATTGTGTGCATAAAACACTTATCTTGGTAATTTGTACTGTTTATAATTAACCCCTTAACTGACGATTAAAAGTTTCGCGATTCGTTCCCCAATGCCACCGTATTGGTGTTAAGAACAGTTGACTCCTTTCGCCGTCCAGAGATGGCGCCACGAACTGAACTTTTCTTCATTCTAGAAGTTTTTGTGGTTGGCGGGAAACGGAATTCTACTCTTATTCGTGTGCGATGGAAGCAGCTTTTTTTTTTTTTTTTTTTTTTTTTTTGTAATTGTGTTGTGCAATGTTTTCCTACATGTAACTATGTGCGTGTGTATTTGCAAAATATATAGTTTGACAAGTTATGCGTGTTTCTGAATGACTCATCTTAATGCATATTTATTTCCTCAAGCTTCTATAAGAAATGTTTAGGGTGTCCAGCATGGAAGGAAAATCGCGATAAGTCGAAATACATTCGCTATCCAATTCAGATGATTGTTTCTAATTCTATTCCTAGATTCTAATTATAAATCGATTCTTATTCAGATTCATAAGGGAAAGGGAACAAATAAGCAAGACCTCTGAAATAAGTAAATCCCCCGCAAACACGGTTAAGATCATTTTATTGCATTCCAAAGCCTTCGGAATAATTTTATGGAAAGCAGTGAACAGAAAAGATTGTATTTCGGAAATACATCCGGGGCAATTTATGCACTGGCTGAGCCAGACTTTTATATACGCCGGTGGCACTTAAGAGGTCGAAGTCGTATTGTAGCTTAAGCGTCAAAGTATCGTATTATCGAATTCAATACATTGTTATTGTATGGAAGGGGGGCGATGAAAATTATGATTGAATATTTGGCCACAAGTATTAAAAGTTTGAGAAGCACTGGCCTACTATCTAAGGCAGTGATTCTCAATCACTGTGCCGGGACATTTTTGTGTTGCTGACATTTTTTTTAAGTTATAAATTATACTCTGAGAAAAAATTTTTTTAAAAATCTGTAACCGAATTATTCGGCAGTTTTACAGAAATAAACTATTCATGAAATTGTTATTGAGCATTTGACAACACTAGAGGAGAGCGTTTATTCATTACTTCCCAGATTTAAATATAAAACAAATTTGCTTGTATTAATAATCCATTTGTGATGCCGGTTACACTTTGAATGAAGAGGAAGAGTTAATTTCGCTCTGTAATAATCAAAACTCATTTCAAACATTCGCAAGAGTCAATTAATTCATTTAGAATTAAATTAGAGGCGATTATCCCATAATAACCAAAAAGGCTTTAGCAATATATTTACGTGCATCAAATTTACATGAATTCTGATTTTTCGCATTAACAAATATAAAAATGAAAGAAAAAGATCGAGACTTTTAAATATAAATGATGAAATGAGATTATAATTTCATGATTTTCATTATCATTTTTATGACCAAATAGGAACGAAATTATCAAAAATTATCAAGCTCAGATTTCGTATTAAATGTTTTCTTTTAATTAATTGGCTCAATAAACATTTTGTTGCATTTGTAATACATGGTATATCATTTTCTTCAGCTTTGAAAATTATTATCATAAACTATTTTACGTAGTGTATTAGAGGTAAGTAAAATTGTTTTCAATTTATTTTATTGTTGGTATGCGAACGAATTTTGAAATTGTTAAGTGTACTGCAACAAAAAATGATTGAGAATCACTGTCTAAGGAATTAAAACACTCATTAAATTAGTGATCCGTGGACCAGCGCAATTCTGCAGAAACTTTCCCCCTACTATATTATTTGGAAATCTTTTTGTGACGATTGCAGACATCAACGCTGACACAGACATTCCAGACAGTGCAAATCCTGCACAAGTTAATTGTTTGTTGATGCGAAATTGTTTTGCGAGGAAGTGAAGACCGAAATGAAGTATGGTGAGAGGTATGTGACGATTTATATCTGGTGAACTGATAGACATCTGCAAGGCCGCAGAATGTAAATATTACGTCACCTCGTTAGCATGCACAATTTTGGAAGAGTTCAGACTTTATCACACCCGGGCACATGTGTTATTTTTCACAGTTCCTACTGTTATAGTTCACTTCTCTCCCTATATATATATATATATATATATATATATATATATATATATATATATATATATATATATATATATATAATATATATATGACATGTTTTAAGTCAGAATCAGACTTAGTTTTAAAAAGGATCTTTATTTGATGAAATCTACACAAGCTCTGACGCTGAGAGGCAGAGAGAAAAAGAACGCCAAAGTGAAATCCAAGTATTTTACCACTTAAGCCAGATGTGAGAAGTATCTCTGATTTTATGAGTGTACTTGAAAGTTAATGCTGACATATAGGGCTATTAAATCTAACGATCTGGAATTAGACCTGTTTATTGGCTAGGCCATATGTTCGGAAGAAATAAATGGGTGATTAGTTTGATACTTGACGATGAAATGAAAAAATATGAGTTAAGTGCTAGATAGGGAATTTAATTTTTAATCTAATTTAATTATCCTTATATATATATATATATATATATATATATATATATATATATATATATATATATATATATATATATATATCTTGTACAAATTTTCAATCATTCACAAAATACTTTCTATTCATCCATTCAAGAACAAATACATTTTTCAAACTTGTAGTGGATAATACTTTGTGAGGGATTACCCCCTTTCCCTTGCCCGCCTAGATGTGTGGGAAGGAATACCAGACGTATATTCAAAATCAACTTATTTATTGAACTACCAAATTGACAACACTGATTCACTTAAATTCAAGAAGAGAATGTCTTAATATAAACAATACAAGTGGAACAATAACGAGATGCACAAATTATACGAAAACTATGAATTTCGACCACTCTTATTTAGGATCAATTCAATTGTCCCAATTACCTTAACGTTACTTTAAGGCTGTTTCCGCCATATTTACGACAGTGTGGACTTAACGCGAAGCACATTTTCAGACAGAAAAATATGCCTTCATTGTTATGAAAATTTGTGACATTGTAACTCATGGATTTGTTTACAATATTGTGTTTTTAGAATTTCAAAATATTTCATAAATAATCAGTTTTTCTTTCTAACATGCAAAGGGATGGCTCATTTAGCATTACGATATTGGAGAAAAAATGCGAAACACATTTTATAACAGAAAAATAATGTCAACTCGGATAACAGTGAGTAGTATGATAAAATAAGTGATTCTCAACAGGATAGAGAAGCCAAAATATAATATTAATGTTGGAGTGCTTTTATATCATAAAAAATAATCCGAATAGGGGTCCTATTCTTTAACATTAGCTGAAAACAGCCTTAAGTTTAGTGACCAATCGTCACTTTAAATCTTCGTCTATTTAATAATTGAAATATTCAATAATTTGTAGTGATACCTGATAAGTAGCAATCTCACCTGACTCCTGGATTTCTTTCTCTTCTTCTCCTCGTGCTAGCTAAAAAAGCCCTGACTATATATAATAGATTTAATTTGAATATCACGGTTTCTTCTTTAGAAGGGTTGGTTGTCAATAAACGCGAATGATAGCCCAAAGATTTCCCAAGAGGATTAACGGAAGGATAGATCCGTCACAACTTGATATTAAATTCGAAAATTTGGATTCTGATAACTTTCAAGGACTTTACTTTTTTCTAAAGCCTTATCACACACGCATGTCTGGAACAACTTGAGTCTTTTTGAGCTAACTGTTTTCCAGCAGCCGTGAGGGGGAAGGGTTGCAGCAAACAAAACGACGCTCTATGATGTCAGCCGAGCTCTATACCCATTGAAAGAGCTACTGTGGCTGAATTTTCTGCTTCGGAAAAAGATTATTCAATATTATTTCTTTTCTATCGCTCGCGCTTTTGTTGACAGACGAAAACAAAAATGGAATGTCATTCTATTTAAAATATTAAACGCCATTAAAATATTATGCTCCATTTCTGATTCTTTCATTGAAGCCGAGGCTCATCTTTCCCACCATCTTGTTTATGACGTAGGGAAACGAAGAGCCCCATTGGTTGGAATTTCGAGCAATCCTAATTTCGAACAATTCTTAGGAAAAAGTTGTTCGAATCCTTTGCTATGTCAACTGGGCGTAAATTGTTTGAAAGGATTGCTTGGAAAAAAGTATTGCTTCAAATACGTATACGTGTGATAAAGCCTTTAGAAATTACCTGTGCTTGACTAACAGAAAATATTTTTTAAAATACTTTTCTCTTAAACTACTTTTTCCCCAAGATTCGTGGATCTGTATATAGACCAACACCCGTACTTATAGCTTTAAAAATGTTCCAAAAATCCCCGGCTTGTGTTCGTAAATATACGGTACTTCATATTTTTAACTAAATGAATCCATTTTTTTTTCGGGAATAAAATGAGCATTACAAATTTCCTCTCTTGTCTTGTAATTCTAAGGGGTTTACCGTCACAGGCTAAAGTGGAGAACTATGCATTTATGGCATTCTTTTTTAAGGTGATGTTTATAAACGTAAGGTTGTATCTGGATATTACTAGTTTATGTTAAAATTAGAATACTTTTCCATATGAAAAATCGTTCGAAATTCTGTTGACATTTTTCAACACAAGTCGAAGATACACAAATAAATTTTTTTTCCAAATTATTATCTCAATTTACATAACTTCAGTTAAAAATTGAGAGGACTGAAATATTTTTTCGTATTAAAAAATTTCGTGTTAAGAGATATTGCAAAAAAAGAAACATATTTTCAACAAAATTAAGTTTAAGTTTAAGCTTTAAAAATCATAATAGTTCTCCATTTTAGTCCAATGACTCTTTCGGTCTTTACAATTTCTTGTAAATTCTGTTATTATCCGAACTTAGTAGGATGTTCTTACATATATATAAATAAGCACCGAATTTTTTATTATTGTTATTTGGTAGAAATTTCCCTTTTACCTAGTTAAGAAAAAATAAAAAGTCTCTCCAAAAATATCTGTCACTCCCGCGCATCTAACTTAAAATTTTGAAACATGGAGTAATGTCACTCCCTTTTGTAAATTTCTTATAATTATTTAATCTAACAATGTCAAAATGGTATTTATAAAAATATAGAGATTATTTTTGTAATATTATCAGAGAAATAAATAAAACTTCATCAATTAAAAATCAGTCATAAAAATCGAATTACTTATTGTTCGTCCAAAAAGCTATAAAAGCTTTTTTTTTTTGTTAAAATTAGCAGTATTTAATAACTTTATTTGACTTTATTTTTTTTCGACATTTATAAGCAAAATTCCAAATTTATTTTACATTTCCAATATTTTAACAATACATGTGGATATAATATTAAATATAGTTTATGGAAATTGTTTAAAGTTTTTTGTTAAAATAATACACTTTAAAGTCAGATTTTTTAGAACATTAGAGTTTTCTTTTTGATAAAAACAAGTCATCCTGATGATACCACCTCTCGCTTCAACACCACGCTCTTTACGGTACATTTGTGTCTTGAACTAGACACGGCGTTCCAGTACTTGAGTCTCATAGGGAAAAACTGAAAATATGCATCTTTATCAAAAATAACAGGGACAGAATAACAATTACATTTTCATTGTGACGTTTGAGACAAATAACGGTAGCGTGATTTTGATTAATTTAAATATTTAGTTAACTTACGTCCCAGCTAGTATTTACAGAATTATACATTGAAGTTATTAAACTTATTAAAGGATCATTAGAGGTCAAAATAGTAGTTAGTGAGAGGAGGTATCCCTTCAACGACCGCTCCCTTGACGGTTCAAAGCATCTCTCCCTCTCTCTGCTTAGGGATCAGGAGCTGGAACCTCCCAGCATCCTGCTGGTCGACGGGAAAAAAGGTCCCTCGGGGTCAAGGGGTGGTGGGGTAGGTCCAAGGTGGACCACAAAAAACCCCAACATGCAGCTGTAGGATACACTTGCAGGATGCACGTGTGATGATCATGTCCACAACAAAGCCGACTCGCAGCTGGGAGGCGAAAACATTACAATCAGATTAATTCTTTTTCTTGATTCAACCAAAAATGTCCACATTTAGAAAAACAGCATTACGCCACTTAGTGGTATGTGGGGGGAGAGAGGAGCGTATGAAGAAATAATTTCGAAATTCCCAGCTTGCTACATTAACCAATTTGGGTATCAAACCCGTACTACTGATTCAAGGTATCATCATCATTCTGATGTGGTGTGAATGTTTGAAAATAGGATGCGATCGCACCACTTAAAGTTAGATGGTTCAGAATTACAAGGTCCCTCACCAATTGCTTGAACTTTTCCCTAGAGTGCGAAGTTGGAGGAAAATAAAAACAAATCAAAGTCGAGGTATTGACTCCGAAGGAATTAAACAAAATCCGTAATTTAAATGGAAAAAAATTGGTCATAATTCCTAACTCTACTAGCCGATTCCAAATGTACGTACATTTTCATAGTACATGTCTATTACTCCTATTTTATGAATCTTCCATGTTAAATAAATTTAATGTTAATGAATATGAACTTCACCATATATTTAATCTAATTTTTCCATATATATACAGTGACTAACATAAATTAAAGAAAAATCATAAAAATAGTGATAACTCGCCCTAAAATAAGCCAATGAAATTTGAAAAATAGGAAGGTGACCACTGTCTTCCAGTGGGGGCCTTCCCATGATGGACTTTAGGGAAATGAAATAGCGGACCTTTTAGCAAAAAGAGGCATCGATATTCTCCAAAGATCTACTAGAGACCTGCTTCTTCCTTCAGCAAAACTTGAAATTAATAGGATTTTTAAAAAAGGCTTTCCAGATGCCGCTACCAGTGCTGCCAAAAATAAATCATGGAGGATGCTAATAAAACCTAACTGTGTCTCGGACTCTCTTCGAGCTGCTGCTGTGACTGAGTTTAAATTATTGACTGGACATGACTGCCTTTGTGCTCATTTGTACCGTTTTAAACTGACTGACACCCCTTTTGTGTTTTGTGTGCTTCTGGACCAATCATGGGCGCTTTTCATCTAGACGTGTGCTCTGCACTTAAGAGTTTGGACTGTATTGAAAAGAAATCTTCGAGAGCTGATTGCCTAATGGCCTGATTGTCAATGGCCTGGCATTTTATAAACAACATAAATAATAAAATAATAATGAAATTTGAATATATTAGCAAGTAAAAGAAGCTGAACGATACTACATTACGCAAAATAGTGGTGATGGAATCGGAATACTTCATTTAAGAGGAGCATAAAAATGGATATCTCTTAGAAAGGTGGCAATTATCGCTCTCTGAGATTAGAAATATGGTATAGCGCAATTGTGTGAAACAATGACCTCCAGGTATTATTTGACCGAAGAACTACACTGGTGTGCAAAAATTAAGGACGACGTCGAAAAATTAGCATAGCAGTTGAACGAAGAGGCAGAGCGGACAGAAAGACCAATCAGGAGATTATGTAAGGTGATGTACGGTAGCACATGCGCAGATATGCAGGTAGACGTAAGGGGGAGTGTCTGAGTAGTATAAAGCATGTTGTCGGTGTAAGATCAGTATTTCTGGCAAAGAGATTGCACGCCGTGTAGCAGTTAAAATCACACCGAGTTGCTGCCTCAGCGAGAAATGGCGAATAATCAATCTGTTAGACGACATCTGGATGCTTTTACCCGAGGTCGAATTATTGGGAAGTTGGAGGAAGGCCGCAGTGTGACAAGTGTGGCTGCAGAGTTCGGAATTGCTCACAGCATCGTTTCACGACTTTGGAGACAATTTCAAACTACAGGAACAGCTATCCGGGGGTCCAGTAGTGGTCGTCCACGAGGAACCACACCCGCAGATGATCGGTACATTGTCTTATAGGCCAGAAGAAACAGGCGGCAGATAGCGGGAGAAATCGCTAGACACACGACACAGGCGACTGGACGACCGATATTGCGTTTTACCGGGGCCAGAGGACTGCACGGTGGTGGTTTGTTTGCACGACGCCCTGTATGGTGTGTACCTTTAACGCCTGCCCATCGGAGAAGGCGTTCTCTGTGGTGCCGGGAACATCGGAATCGGAGAGACAATGAATGGGGACGAGTACTCTTTACAGATGAGAGCAGATTCAGTTTGAGTAGCGATTCTCATCGCATACTCATCTGGAGAGAGCGGGGAAGCCGCAATCATCCCTCGAACATCATTGAAAGGGACAGGTATGGAGGTCGCGGTGTTCTCGTTTGGGGAGGCATCATGCTTGGTAGTCGTACAGACCTTCACATCTTCGACGCAGGTTCAGTTAACGAGACCCGTTGTTGTAAAACCAATAGATTAAAATAAAGATTTAATAAAAGATTTAAATAAAGATTCTTCTTCCATATGTGCGTCTTTTTAGAGGCGCTATGGGTCTGCAGTTCCTTTTCATGGACGACAATGCACCATGTCATCGCACAGTAGCTGCCGAACAGCTCTTAGAGAGTGAGGATATTGAACGTATGGATTGACCGGCACGATCTCCGGATCTCAATCCCATCGAGCATGTATGGGATTTTCTAGGCAGACGCTTGGCAGCTCGTACCTTACCACCAGTAACGATTCGGGAGCTTCGATTGGCGCTGCAAGACGAATGGGCAGCAATGCCTCAACAACTCATTGACACCCTCATTCTCAGCATGGGCAGACGCTGTGAAACCTGTCTAGCAGTCAGGGGAGATCATATCCCCTACTAAAGACCGGATGTTTCTTGCTGGACACCCATCACAGGGATGTTTCGGCCTTCAGTCGCATTGCGCTCCATGCTACTTTTTCAATCAAGCTTCTTTTTATCCCTCTGATTTCTCTTTTAGTAAGTGTTGCTTACATATTACACATGTCCTTACGTATTGGGGATCTTACGGTATTAAATGTGTTGATTTGGAAAGCTTTTGTATAAAGTTATATTGAAAAAACCGTCTCGTCCTTAATTTTTGCACACCAGTGTATGATGGTGAGCTATTGGGCGACTAAAAGCAGGACAAAGCCTAATAGATGTGTCTAGTTTGCTAGATGTAATTCAGTCTGTGACTCATAGGCTATTGCAACAATTTCTAACCACAGATTCGGCCTCCAAAAGGTTCAGCCTAGGACGGTTCTGTGCTACCACGAGTGCCGATGACAGATATTTGACATTACGTGCACAAAGAAATAGAACCGCAACTCTGTCTAAATCAGATCATCTCTCTCTCTCTCTGCAAGCTCCGGAAGGTTGGTATCAAGGTCAATCATGTGTCGACGGCTTCACGAACGTGATCTTTATGCCATACGACCTGCCATTTGGGTTTCATTCATGTCACGCCATAGACGGCAGGAGCGCTTGCAGTGCGCACCTCAACATGGCCACTGGATATGCTACCGAATAGTAGTACGAGACCACACAGAGCTCGCTTCGTGAATGTTAAACTTAAGCAGAAAACAATTCAGCGCATTATGTGGCCAGCTTGATCATCGAACCTTTAACGTATCGAATATGTTTCGCACGCTCTAGGACGACGTGTAGCTGCTCTCAACCCCCCTCCGAAGAAATCTAGCCACGCTTTCAACAGCCTTGGAAGAGCAAGGACCCGCACTTTCTACAGAATTAATTGACCTCATAATTCACAGCATCACACATTGCTGCATGTGCTGTATTAATTCTCGGGGAAGGGGATTATACCCTTTATTAAAACTACTTTTCCTACACTAAATTTACTTGTTCGATTTGTTCGTTGTATACATATGCTAATTTCTATAACACTTTTATTGTTTGGAGATTTCTTTTCATGCTATTTTATACCTTCCTACGTATTGTATAAGTTTCACTAAATTCTACACATAACTTTTTGAGTTATCGTCATTTTTGTGATTTTTTCTTAATTTATGATAACCAGCGTATATAACATTAAGACCTTAATTCTCTGCATCCAATAATTGTTGTCCAAAAACCTTGAATAAAATTCAGTTGCATGTAAATTAACAGATTCTGTGAGGAAGCAGAGAGCAGCACTGACCAAATTTAAGCTGCCAGTGGTGTTTCTCCTGATACAGGGATTAAATTTAGGGTGATAGAAATGATCTATCCCTGGATATTCAGACAACTAATCTCGAACTGATCGCTCACCGATTATCAACTGTGACACCTTTCGGGCACTTCGTGTTAGCGTAATTAAATGATAATGTTATCGGTGAGCAAATGACAAAACAGGTTTGTCTATGACATCAAATGAACATTGAGGGTCAGTTAAGATGACTTCAGGGGAATATTGCCTATATTTGCTTATGCATTTAGAATTATCTAGTGAAAGAGAAAATTGAAAGCAAAATATTCGTATAATCAAAATATGAAAATCAGTTTAACATTGTAATCAAAAAATTTTACTTCATATTAAGTATAAGAGAATGCTTGCGGAAAATGTATAAATATATTTTTGGATTAAACAAGATATCAAAAGAAAATTTGTTTGTAATTTATATATATCCACTCATGGACAGAAAAAATTAGAGCACCAAGAAATAATTGCGGGATTGTAACGAAACTTGACATAAAGGTACATGTTGGGGAAATATGCAAATGGTTAGAAATGCAGCGTGATTGCGCATTAACGTTAGAGGGCGCTTAACGTCGTTCTCCGTGGAGTATAAAATTGGTAACCAAAGCTTATTTGAGTGTGCTGAATTGTTTACAAAGAAACAGCTGAGGTAGACATGCCATTACGCGTTTTCGAAGACAATATGAGCAGCTGTCGCAGTTTGAGAGGGAGAGAATAATCGGCATGATGGAAGCTGGATGGTCAGCTAGGCGAGTACGCCAATTAAGCTACTCTGATTGTGTTGTGAGGTATTGGGACCAGTGGATTCAAGAGATGTCATTTACACGAAGGACTTAGGACGACTTAGGACGCCCTCGACAGACCAGTCATCAAGAAGACCGCCACATCATAAGAAATGCATGCGTACAGCCAACAGCTTCATCGGCCGCCATTCAGGCACAGGTAGCACCTTTACTAGGTACCCTTGTGACGAATCTGTGCGGAACCTTTCCACTAATATTCTTAGGCGTCTTTTTGGCGATGATTATAAATTCGCATATATTTCTAATCAACTTCAAAAGGCGAACGGGATATGCAAAGTAGATAGGGTATTTAAGTAGAGTGTTGTAAGCAACTAAAGATGAAGGCTATTGAGCCAGCAGCAGTAGCCTCAAGTGTGGAGAATTAAATTGGATTGAGATATTGAGAGAGAGAGAAAAAAAGTACGGTTAGTAATCTACGAAGACATCTGGTGATGATACCTAAGTATTGACAGGTGATATAATATAGTTTGTTATCGCTTCAAACAATCGTTAGTTTAATGAAATTAGTTTAAGTTAATGAAAGCTAATAATTCGAGTTACGTGTATTTCTCGGACCTCCTATTTCGGTAGACCTTATTTGATCTTACCCTTTGTTTGACGTAACATAGAAATATTATATGTTATTTGAGTTTCTGATATTTGAATCGATATAATAAATACCAGTTATTACTATACAAATGGCTCTTAGTGATTCTTTCCCTCAAATTAATCTTGGTGTAAATGGTGGAACCTAGGGGGTTCCTACACCCTGTGTAGGTACCCCTGTGTCTTCTCGAACCATACGAAGGCACCTGGCTGAAGGACATTTGGGATCGTGGTGCCCATTACGTGTGCTGCCCTTTACGCCCACCCATCGAAGTTTGGAGTGGTGCAGTGCACGAGGAAACTGGACTGTAGTGGAATGGACACCCCTAGTATTGATCCAAGACACCGTGACAGCCCAGTGGTATGTCCATGACATCCTGGTACCGCATGCGTTGCCACTCATGCAACGGCTCCCAGGAGCCATTTTTCAACAAGTCAATGCTCGGCCTCTCATGGCAAGGGTGTCACAAGACTATCTCCGCACTGTTACAACCCTTCCTTGGTCTGCCCGATCCACAGAATTTTCTCCCATCGAGCATATTAGGGATCGTTTGGGATGACGAGTTGGGCATCCTACGAGTTTGAACGAACTAGTGGCAAGGGTACAGCAAATATGGAACGAAATGTCATACAGAACTTGTATCCCTCAATGTCCGATCGCATCGCATCGTGCATTTGCGCTAGAGGGGGTTCAACAGGGCACTAAATCTCCATTCTTTTGCCTTTTTCACTGAAATAAATTATCTTTTTTTCTTTGATTTTCTAATCATTTACTTATATCAAAGTAGTCATTACGTATGTAAAATTTCGTTTCATTTTGACACTTCCTTCTTGGTGCGCTAATTTTTTGTCCATGAGTGTATGTAATTATTTAAACGATAATAGTACATTCATTATTAGTTTAAATGATAATAATTTATTGGAAATAGGATATCTTTTATATCAGCTTCGATAACTTTTAAGATAAAAGACGTTTTTCACTTCTTTCAAAAATATTTTCCAACATAGGTTAAGAAACTGTACATATAACCTAACTATGAATTTTAGGATTTTTGAGGCATGTACGCATGCGTCAAATGTACCGTTGAAATACCATTACAAGGAAGAAGGATCTTACACACAGAAGATATTTTTCAGTTTCGATTTCAATAAAAAATATCAATAAAAAATTAACTACATCAATTCAAAAATGATTTTACAAAATTTCAGCTTGAACGCTTGTTATTGTAAATCGAACAAAAATAAACAGTTATTAATATTTGTTTCAATGATGTTTATTTCATTTAAATACACTGCTGGACAATTGCTAAGGACGGATAACACTATCATCCATAGCAACCACAAAATGAAAGGAAGCAAAATGTGGAAAATTAGAATAAGTGTGGGCTACTAATAAGAAGTATGAGTATGCAAATTTTTTTTCCACGTCTGTTCATCACGTGATAGCGTTCATAAGAGCTTTAAAGGTTTTGACGCGTGTGGACAGTTGTTGTTTCAAGTCAAAGTTTTACAGGATAGATTTAATAGACGAACTTAAAATTTTAGGCATGTCTTCCCGACATCACATAGATGATTTTATGCGTGGCCGAATTATTGGAAAGATCGAAGAAGGGCGAAAAATAACAGATGTTGCCAGGGAGTTCGACATCGCTCACAGCGTTGTTTCACGGCTGTGGAAGTCATTTAAAACTACTGGAATGTGTAGACGGCCCGGGGAGGTCGTGTTAGAAGTACGACGCCTGCAGAAGACAGATATATCGTCCTATCAGCAAAAAGGAACAGGCGCACCACAGCTCAGCAGGTGGCAAATCAGTTTCTTGCTGCCTCAGGAAAGCAGATCTCCCGAAAAACTGTTGCCAGACGTTTGACGGGAGGAGGACTATACGCACGCAGACCTGTTGTGTGTGTCCCATTGACCAGAAAGCACCGTACTGCCCGTTTGCAATGGTGTCGTGAGCATCACAATTGGACTGAACAGGACTGGGCATGCATACTATTCTCAGATGAGAGTAGGTTCAGTCTGTCATCGGATTGTAGACGCCAACTGATCTGGCGCGAGAGTGATACTGCTTATCGTCCAGAAAATATTCAGGAAAAGGACCGATATCCGACATGCAGTATCATGGTGTGGGCCGGCATCATGATCAATGGCCGCACGCGCCTACATGTGGTTGCGAATGGGACTATGACGGGCCAACGATACATTGATGAAGCTCTACTTCCTCATGTTCGTCTTTTCCGTGGTGCTGTCGGTGATAAATTTGTTTTTATGGACGACAACGCAACATGTCATCGAACACTCGCTGTTCAGGATTGTCTAGACAGCGAGGGTATTCAACGTCTCGTATGGCCAGCGCGTTCTCCAGATCTAAACCCCATTGAAAATGTGTGGGATGCTTTGGGGAGGCAAGTTGCTGGTCGAAACTATCCTCCAACAAACAAGAACACCCTTATCCGTACACTCACAGAGGAATGGGATAAATTGCCTCAACAGCTGCTGGATAATGTTGTGCAAAGTATTGTACGACGTGTGGAATGTTGCATCACACTCCACGGTGGACATATCCCGTACCGACACCTTTCTTTAAGGTGCCTGCTGAGTTTTAGATACATTGTTCCACATTTCTCCGTACGCAGATCAAGTGAACATTTTTTTTCTTTCAGATGTTTCACAGCTTTTGTACTTTCCAGAACAATAAATATTCTTTATTCTAATGTCTGAACAGTGTGGCAACTATATTTTATCCTACTAGGCCTCATGTCTCGCTTAATGTTATGCTACATAGCAATTTGTGATTCGTCCTTAGCAATTGTCCAGCAGTGTACTGTATGCATGTTTTATACTTTTGTAACAATTGTGTTGTATTAGTGTTAAATAATATATGCATCACACAGACACACACATAGTTATCCTATATAATGAAAACTTTTCTTCGAAGCTTTTTTACCTAAGCAAGTACAATTTGGCACTTTATGTTATTCATCTATTTCAACATGTTTTGCTTCGCTCATCCGGTATAGTGGCTAGTGACGCTTGTTGCTGTGCTGTAAGGCCTGGGTACAAATCTCGGAGAAGTTATGGATGTTTGCAAATGTGCAAATCCTTTGCGGCTTGGGGATACTCTAAAAAGCCATTGAACTGCAGGTCCTCTCATGAGGTTGGTAGAAGAGGAAGGAGGTGAGAGTCCCCTGATGCCCTCCCAGGCTGGTCTCCCTCTAAATTGGTGTGGAACCGAGCTGAAAGTCGTACTGTTACATGTATGGTGCTCATAGCTACGGCCAACGACAGGCATACATCTAGAAGTCTAACCTTCTCAGACTCTGGAAACTTTCCTTCCTTCCCTTCGGGAAAAGACCAGACAACAACAACTTGTTTTCTTTTCAACTTGACTTTGGGAAACTATATTACTCAAATAGTTTCCCATGCAGAACTTATGCTGTCGATTTCTGGATTGCGATTGATTAATGTGTTCACTCTTTTACCAACTTGTAACTTCAATACATTAATAAAGAAAACATTAAATGGTTTTGTGACCATTAAATGTCTTCCCCGCCTTTTTATTTCATCATGCATCTTCACTTTCAGAACACTAAAAGCTTATATCCGTATGTATACTTGCAAGCACTTGTAAATACCTGTTTATTTTTTATGTGAATCTAATATTTAAGTAGATTATGTCCCCATATGCAGGAAATGCATGTGTATCTAATTATTCTTTCTAACGTCAAATTAATACCTAAAATGCCCTTTCTTTTTGTCAGTATTCGATATTAAATCTCTTATCAACTAATTCATTAGCTTTTTTGAGAGAATTAATTTTATATCCATCATGCATTCCAGTTACCATCGTCACGAGCGCGAGTCATCAATTTCAATGAAAGACACCGTGTATTATGTCAGCGTCATCGTAATTTCCACGTAATTAAATGCTTGAAAAGCCAATTATACGTACACAGAGAAATACGTTTAACGTGAAAACGCTTAAGACGAAATATCTTTTAACACGAAAGAAAACAACGGTTCCGGCAAACTACTATGTATTTTCATGCATTTTTTTCTCTTAACACAAAACGAAAATCTTTTAACACGGAAATATTTCCCTTCTGAAAATGAACTATTTACGCAAAACACCAGTCGTGCAGGGGAGATTTGAGAGGTGTGTAAAATGAAAGAGAGATGGTTTCACATGTTTCGTAGAAAGCAGGCAAACTTCTCTTTGAAATACCCTCGGGATAGCCAACGAAACGAGCCAATTATGTTTATCTGCGTTATGTTCACCCTCTATCCCTACAAATGCCACTCAAAAACATCTCATATCTCAACAGTTGGCTTTAAAATTCGGTGGCGAGTACATCGCAGTCTGAGTAAAAATCAGTGAATTTGGTTCGCATTAGTTTTTCTGCTTTAAAAGAATATTTTTGAAAACACGATGGCAAAAGGTACAGGGGGAAGCCAAACAGCTATATCACTTAAAATGAAGATGGAGCTTCTTAAGGATGTTGATCAAAAGCAGAAGATGAAAACGGAAATTTATAAAAACTTTGATAATGCCAACTCTACTTTATCAACAATAACTCAAAAGAGAGCAAACTACGAAAGTGTTTGAACGGTTTTTTTTAAATACATGCATATGCACATATCTATGTAAATAAAATGTACTGTAATAAACTTAATTTTGTTCAATATATGATTTTTTTTTCTTTGGAATATCCTTTAACACGAAAAAATTATCTCAGTCCCCTCAGTTTCGTGTTAAACGATTTTAATTGTATATATGTGTATGTATATATATAGAGAGAGAGAGAGAGACAGAGACAGAGAGACAAAATTTAGTTGATTATCCTCCTGACACAAATGATGTTTTGCCGTATCGAAAGGATATAAAGTAGTTTATATTTTATCATCTGGATATATCCTTTAAAATATTTTTCACCTAATAATTTTACTAGCTGAATTTTACAAGAATAGAAGACCTGGAATTTGCTAAGGTACCGTAATAGTAGTGGCCGGTGATTTTCAGTCGTAACATGG